>VWZI01009198.1:1553831-1573880 GCA_013396835.1 Psilopogon haemacephalus
GTGACAGAGAAGGTTTTCTGGAGTGGCTGGTTGTTTTCTTCACTGAGGCAGAAAAACAGCCAGTATCAGAGGGACTTCCCTGATGCTGGGCTGCTCAGAACCTGTGAGTAGTTCACACTTTCTGATCACTTTAGATCAGCTTGGCAGCCTTGGCTGGGTCTGAACTGGCTGGTAGAGCAGTGTGTAGAGAAGGAACAACCAGTCTCTCTGGATGCAGCCCTGGGAGTGGACCAGGACAAGTCCAGTGCTCAGGGTATTGGTAATGGCAACTCTAGCAATGGTTTTGGGAAGTGTTGAGGTTATAGCACAACTTCAGGAATACTTGGCAAATTCAGGGGACTTAGGCTAAAAGGTAAGTGGGCTAATCCCAAAATTGGGCCAGGGTCAAAATGATGATGTTCTATGCAGATCAAACACTGCTGAATGCATGTAGCTGCAGCCACACTGCTTTCTCCCCATGCAACAAAGCAGGGAAACAGCCAACTCCCATAGCTGTGCATGGCAGACTGACAGACAGAGCCCCTCCAGATTGACCCTGCCAGGGGCAGTACTGTCAGGGACTTCAGCCAACAACATGTGTACACTGAAAGAACACTTACAGGCCTACATAGTTGACCAGGTACAAGCTCAGGGCAACCCAGATGTGATGGCAGAGGTGCATGCTGCAAAGTTAACTTGCAATACTGAGACTTCAGAGGGTCTGAGGCACTGGCTGATGGCTTTGTCTTATTCAGAAAAAACCCACAGCTCTGTAGGGAAAGTCTGCATGCCTCTGCTTTCTGTTACAGACACTTTCACTAAGATTGTCCACTTCTGACAGTAGGTGCCTTGTTCATACATTTGGCTGTCTTCTCCTGGGCTGAATGAGGGTGAGGAATAATGTGTCTGAGGGGAGGAAAGGTCTCAGGTCAAGCCAAGCCTGGCCACTCACACTTCTTGCTTCTTCATCTGTGCTGGTTCTCTCAGCTTCTCTTTTTCTTGCCTCAGCATGAAGCTCCACTGTGTTATCCTGGGTGTTCTCTTGCTGCTGGACAGATGCAGCAACACACTCAAGAGCTCTGCCATTGACCTGCAGACCTTCACTGGCTGCGCCGTCCGTGAGTTCACCTTCCTGGCCAAGAAACCTGGCTGCAGGGGGCTGCGAGTCACGACAGACGCGTGCTGGGGACGCTGTGAGACCTGGGAGGTGAGGAGGTGCCCAGGGCTGAGGGTGGCTGACTGGTACTGACATCCCTGCTTCCCCTTCAAGGAAAGTCACCAAACGTTAAAAAGCTTGCAGCTATCTACAGGCAAGGGCTGTGTCCCAATCTGTCACCTCCTCATCACCACTCTCAGCAGGAGAGCACTTTATCTTAAGTTGTCTCCTCCCAATGCCTCAAAGCATGATGCACACCGTGTGGTGATATTAATGAAGCACTTATGTAGTACTCTTATTATGCAATTGGAAAGCCTCTTGTATCCTGAACACTTAAAGAGAGGAGACCTTTATTACTTTGCTGGAAAAAAAAAGCTCCCTTGAGATTAAGATGAAGCTCCCTGTTCATGGGTAATATATTTAGCTTTAAGGACATCCCAAAGATAATGTCTATGTCTAATTTGGTCTTGTTTTAAGACACAAGCCTATATAAATATGAAGTAGTTATGTTTTGGGAGCATACAAGAGGAGAAAGATAGAGCATAAGTACATCTACACACATTTCAGAGAATAAGTTATGACTGTCTTTGACTTTCTGCCACTGGAAGGCCCCAGGGGCCAGACCCAGTTTAATTTATACTGTGAAGCTTCAAGTGACTCCAAATGGATTTTGTCCTTAAAAGTAGCCAGAAGAGAAGCCAGGGCCTGTGTGCCAGCTTTGACCAAACTTTTTCACTGCTTGGTGGGATGAGAGGAAAGGTCACCAGTAGCCAGATTTCCCTGGTGGGATAAGGTCCCTTTGAAGGACCTTTTGTCACCTGCACCTTCCAAGCTTCTCTGACAGCACAGACCTTGCAGAGTCTCTTACCATATGAAGGCATCTGGCTGTAGGCTTGACAGTTTCTAGAAAGCACAGTGATGTACTTGGATGTGTGGGGGGAAGTGGTATGAAAGAAGGTGTCTGGATATTTTCTTGCTGATATGTTGGATCTGTTCTTTTCCATGCCATTATTCTTGATTCCTAGGACAGGGTTTTTACACAGCACTGAAGGAAAGAAAGAAAAAAGAAATTACAATGTCTCTTGGCCGTGTTACTTTCTGTTGTTTCTCATCTGTGCAAGGGAGAGAATGACAGTGGTCTCCCACTCCTGCTTTCAAAGACCGTTCTCGAAGTCTTTGAAAAATAGCTGCTCCTGGGGAAGCAAAAACTCACTGCTCAGCAAAAGCAATGCTGCTGTGATACCACGTGGGAATGTAGGTTGCAGGGTCTTCAGGCTCCCATTGTCTCCTGATGGTCGATGTCTCTGGCCAAACTGTTTTTCTCCTGAGGAAATGCAGACCTCAATGCTGGCTGCACTGCTGACTGCATCCCCTATGTTGTTACATCCATTGGGCTTTGTGGGGCATGTAGCCTGGCTGGGAAGACTGATCTGGCTGAGGAAAAGAAAAAAAAAGCAGCCTTTCGGCACCTGGATGCACCTCGGTTCTAAAGGCAGCTTGCGTGCATGGAAGGATTTCTAGCAGAACACATTTTCTTTGATGGAAAATGAATCCTTTAGGAAGAAAGCTGCTTTTGGCAAGCGTTCTGCTGAAACCCAGCTTTTTGGATAGGCTTTTAGCTTCTTTCAAACAGCTTTAATTGGAGCTTTATGCTTTAAACAAATAGAAACATGCACATATACATGCTTCTTTCGATGACAGGGGCCCAAGAGGCAAGAGCTGAAGCATGTACCCTAAAAATTATTTCCATGGACACTTCTGCCTGATCCAGTGGCTCCCATATTTATGCTAAATCCCCTGGGAGGAAACTAGGACTCCAGATGTTTGTCTTGTTTCTTGCCTGAGGACAGCATTTCTCCCCCCACAGAGACCAGTGCTGGAACCACCTTACATTGAGTCTTACCACCGTGTTTGCACCTACAATGAGACCAAGATGATGACAGTGAAGCTGCCCAAGTGTGCCCCTCATGTGGATCCCTTCTACACTTATCCAGAGGCCATCCGCTGTGACTGTGACATCTGCTCCACTGCCACCACTGAATGTGAGACTGACTGAGCTCCCCTTTCCCAGCTTAGGAGAGGAGGTGCCAGATTCTTCCCTGGCTTCATACCCCTGGTACCTCCAGTATTGCAGAGAGAGTAAGGGAGTCAAAAATTTAATCTCACTCTGTAATGCTCCTAATCTTTGGCTTTCCTGGGCAGATCAGGCTTAATCCCATCTCCTCACTCTGTTCAAAGCATTATTGCTGTAGAAATGTATCACGCACCCTGACAATGGCAAATCCTAAGGTAAAATAAGTGGTGCAATTTGCCTTCCTTACAGGCTTTTCATGCTGTATGACCTTTCTTTATGCACAATACGCACCCAGACCGAACAGTCGCTGGGAGGTGGAAACGGGATACAAAGGTGTTGCCACCTCTCTTGCAGCGTCTTTATCCATGTCTGGGGTTTTAGCTCCTTCCAAGTAATGTAAATGCAATTAGCAATATTTCCACCCCACCCTCCCCACCCCCTCACCATTAGCTCTTCCTTTCCCTGAGATCCTTCAGGAACAACACTCAAAGAAAAAGCCTTAAGGCAAACGAAATGGAAACGGGTATCCAAATTGCTGTCTTGAAATTCAGGTGAATGCATACTTAGCTCTAACCCAGGAAAGTACTTAAGCTCATAATGAAATGTTTTTCTTAGTATCAGTGGACTTTTACAGTTAAGCACAATATTTCAGTGATTTGCTTAATTTGAGCTATTCTGACGGGCGGGGAGGGGGGAGGGGAAGTTACACTATGAGAGATAAATTCTTGAAAAAAAACCAGAGAGAAGTACATAAACTCTGTAAGCCCCAAAGTGCATGTCTCCCCATCTGCTGTTGTCCAGAGATAGATGCAAAACTAAGTTAATGTAGAATCAGCAACATTCTGTAGAGCCCGAGGATTCTCTCCTGACAATTTTCAGAGTTACAGGGACCAAGCCAAAACACGAAGACTGTGGTTTATTTCAGTGAGCCCCTGGCTGAGGAGGTGGGAAAGAGGGAGCTACAAGTGGTGTTCCCACACTTCCCTGAGCTGCTCAACTCCAGGGAGACCTGCTCCTCTAAGGGTGCACACAGAACTAAGGGGCAGCCAGATGTGCTGGCATCTGTGGAGTGGTCATATAGAATCAGTCAGGGTTGGAAGTGACCACAAGGATCATCTAGTTCCAACCCCCCTGCCATGCCCAGGGACACCATACCTGAGATCAGACTGCACAGAGCCTCATCCAACTTTGCCTTAAACACCTCCAGGGAAGTGGCCCCAACCACCCTCCCTGGGCAACCCATTCCAGGACCTCACCACTCTCATGGTGAAGAACTTCCTCCTCACATCCAAACTGAATCTCCCCATCTCCAGCTTTGCTCCATTCCCCCTAGTCCTGTCTCTACCTGATAGCCTAAAAAGTCCCTCCCCAGCTTTTCTGTAGGCCCCCTTCAGATACTGGAAGGCCACAAGAAGGTCACCTCAGAGCCTCCTCTTCTCCAAACTGAACAGCTCCAACTCTCTCAGTCTGTCCTCATAACAGAGGAGCTCCAGCCCTCTGATCATCCTCGTGACCCTTCTCTGGACACACTGTCCACATCCCTCTTGTAATAGGGGCTCCAGAACTGGATGCAGTACTCCAGGTGGGGTCTCACCAGGTTGGAGCAGAGGTGGAGAATCACTTCCCTCGACCTGCTGGCCATGCTTCTCCTGACGCAGCCCAGGATCTGGTTGGCTTTCTGGGCTGCAAGTGCACACTGCTGGCTCATGTTGCCAGCATGGGTGAGAGAAATATAGGACAGGAAATTCAAGAAATGTGCCACGTGATGGTTCACACCTCTTCAGACAAACTAGGGGGCACTTGGGGGAAGCTGCAAGTACCCCCTGGTTGACCATAGCCACCCAAGTGCCTTTGTCCTCTTGTTCCCACCTGCAGAAGGACAAATCCATGTTCATCCCTTAATTTCCCATTTTGTTTAGGGAAGAATTATGTGAAAGCAGGAAGACTTGCCAAGAGGGAGAGGCTTACAGAAACTTAGGGGAAAAAAAAAAAAAAAAATAAAAAAAAAGAAAAACACCTTCTCAGATAGCCATTAGGAGAGAATTGCTGCTGAGAGTAATACCTGCACCTGCCTTCCCTTTAGTTGTGTGTCTTCTGGGTGAAGTCACCTTCATTTCCAGGGATGTATACTTGAGAATTCCCAACTGTCCTGTTCTTACCGAGACAGATTTAATTTGAATTGTAGTTTATTGGTTGCTGTCAGTCATGTTTCTGTGGCACTCAAAAAGCTGCTCTGTGTTTGAGTAGGAAGGAGATGATTTTATGACTAGCTCTTGTAATCCTAAATAGCGACTGATCTGTCCAACAGCAGCAGGAGCAGTTTTCTGCTGGTGGAAGTTTAACTGCCTTTTAAAAAGTCCTTGTGTTTTGTTTCAAATGGCATCTCCTAATCTCTTTGATCTTATTATTGTTCTCTCCAGAATCACAGCTATTATGGGAAACCTGCAAATAATTTTCTGTCCTTAATAAACCTCAAAATTGTAGTATGAAAGCAATTTAAGACAATGTTGTCCTCCTTTATTTATACATAGAGATTTCTCATGCAGAGTGTAAATAAGCTCCTATGAACTCTTTGTCAGACCTGTGAACACCTGCAAAATATCTTGGTGCCAATGCAAAGTCCTTTCATTCACTGGATTTCTGTGCTGTAGTCTCAAGAATAGAAGTAGTGTTAGAAAGTGGCAAGCTTCCTTCCTTTGGAGCCAGCCAGAAATATGGGCAATACCCGGATGTGGTGAGGCAGTAGAAACCTCAGCAAGCATTCAGAAGAAAACACTGCAGGGTGTGAAAGAGGATTTTGATTGATGAAGGAGCAGCCAGACTGGCAGGGGTGGAAGAGGAAGACTGGGAAGGATGTACTGACTGAAACCAAGCTAACACTTCTAGGTGGTCTTTTAAGGAGGAAAGCAAAAGTGAATGAAGATGCTGTGGATCTGCTATGGGTGATAAAAGTACAAACAACATCAGAGCCCACTAAGCTAATTGACTGGTGCACATCATTGTTTGTCCAGCTCTGCTGTTTCCCACAAGTGGGCACATGTGCTGGTTTGAACTAATTGGAGGATATGAATGAGAAATTAGACTATAGACTAAGAAATGAAAACACTGATGGTGCTGCTTCACTCATAGCTCTACTGAGAAAGAAAAAAAAATTAAGAGCTGTAACCCAAATATAGATAAGTCAGATGGTTTCAGACCGCTCTGGGCTGTGGCTGCTCCTGCATGGCTTTCTTCTTTCATAGCTGAATCTGAATAATTCTACTAACTTCTTTTCCTGCTGCTAATCCCCCTGGCCGATCTATCTCCACCTATCTGCTGCATAAAACAGATGGTGAGATAAGATTGGGGAGGGGGAGAAAGTGGTAGGGGTGGTTAGAAACCCCTCTTAGGGATTTTGATCTCTGGGAGGGATGTGGTGTTTCTGTATTACCTTTCTACTGGTAGTTGTAATTCTGGGGCTTTTTTCCCAGAAGTTATTACACTACTAGGTTTTAATTCGGTCAAATTACTGACACTTGCAACCAGGTCTTTGGGCATTCACATCCTTTACGCTGCAGCTGGGATGGTATGTCCTGTTCAGAATTTGCAGGCAGTCAACACAGGCCACAGGTTTCAGAGCATGAGAAGCCCCTTCCCAGGCCGCCTTCATCTCCTTGGAGGGCTTTAATGCCCTTTAAAGCCATAGATTGAAACCTCACTGTCCCACCTGTTCAAAGCAATAAACAAACTTTCTACCTTTGGTGCAAGGAGTGTGTATCATAGAGGCTGTCACATCTCACCACATGTTATCTATCTCATGAAAACCCCTATTTTTTTGCAGCCTGAACAGTGACTAGCAGCACTAAACAAAAATTACAGGTGCATTAGGGCTTGGAAAAACCTCCAAGTCCAACCCTCTACCCAACAACTTCAAGAATAACAGACCAGATCCCTACATCAGATTGTAGTTTAGTGCTGGTCTTGGCATTGATAGGTTAATGATTGGACTCCATGACCTTAAAGGTCTTTTCTGACAAAATATTGTATGATTCTATGATCTGTGTCCTGCATAGCACTCAGGTTTTTTTTTTTTGTTCTGTTTTATTTTGGTTTTTTTGGGGTTTTTTTTTGGTAGCACTTTTAACCTGACCAGCAACAGTCACTTTGTGCTTTGATTTTACACAATACTTTTTTGTTATATGACAGCTACATAAACCTGCTGGGTCTTGGAAGTTCAGCTCCCCTCATTCCTGTGCTGTAGTTGGTGTGCCCAGCCAGACTGACAATGTCAGAAATCAGAGTAATTTTACTTTTGTCTTCAAACCTGAGTTGCAGTGAGAGGGAGGGCAGGAAGCCTGCTCAGATGCATGCTTCCTGCAGTGACTGGATTTCTCTTTGAGGGATGCGACAGGCAGCTCCCTCCTGCTCTTATTGTACTCACATGAAAACATAGGAACCGCTGCCCTGGGTCAGAGCGAGGGGCTGTCTCGCCCAATATCCTGCTACTGACAGCCAGAAGCAGATCCTGAGGAAATGTGACAACATCAGGGTACAGAGGTGTCCTTCCCTGGCTTTATCCGCCCAGATTTAGCAAGCAGCAGTTTAGGAAGTTTCTGCTCTGGAGGATGAATTGAACACTTTGTTATTAACCCTAGATGTTGTTACTTCCCGGACAAATTCTGGCTGTGCAAAGTCCAGTGGCTAAAGCTAGCTTACTTCAAGGGCAGGTAAATGAAATGTATTATGGGTTACATGCTGTGCCCTCCTCAGTTGTCCTCACTCCTTTGGGGATATATCCATTTATAGCAACCAGGGATTTGGGCTGTGGCGCTTTTTTGTTAGGAATAGA
Source organism: Psilopogon haemacephalus (assembly GCA_013396835.1). Classification (NCBI taxonomy): domain Eukaryota; kingdom Metazoa; phylum Chordata; class Aves; order Piciformes; family Megalaimidae; genus Psilopogon; species Psilopogon haemacephalus. The sequence continues at coordinate 1,561,869 of VWZI01009198.1, forward strand.
CCTTGCTGCCCTTTGTCATTGCTGTGTGAGTGTCTCAGGCAGAGACTGTTTAAGGCTTACTTTAGTCCAATCAGTGCTATGGATGTTGTTCAGCAATGGCTAGATTTATAGTCTTAGTTTGAAGACCAGATCATCTGGTCCATGGGAATGCTTCTGATCTTAAAACCAATGGTAATGGAAAGCTGAGTAGCAAAGGCACTCTTTAGGTTTTAGTTTTAAAAATTATTTATTAAAAAAAAAAATTACATGAGACCCACACTTCTGCACTGATCCCTTGGAATCATAGAATGGTTTAGGTTGGAAGGAACCTCAAAGATTATCTAGTTCCAACCCCACCATAGGCAGGGACACCTCCCACTAGAACAGGTCGCTCAAGGCCTCATCCAATGTGGCCTTGAACACCTCCAGGTTGGATGAGGCGTTGGAACCAGTCATGTTCTTGATTCCAGTCCTGCATTTAAGAGTTACGTTTCCTCGCTTAACTTCTTCAGCCCTTTAAGCATTTCACTTTCTCGGCTGACTCTTCCTGCCCTGTCTGATGGACTGAAGTTTACACAGTTCATCCTCCTTGTCATCAGTAAGGGTTTTGTTATCTGTGCGTTAGCTTTGTCAGGGAGTAACAAACTGCCCCCAAAACGCCTAATGTTCAAGCTAATGCTTTTTCTGGCTGCTTTATCAAGAGAGATCCAGTGCCTGCTAGGCTGCTGCAAGCTGTCTTCTTTCTAAAACACTTAACTATTCACTCAAGGGAGGAACAAAATCCTCTTACGCTGTGATATCCCAGTGGAGACCACAGACAGTAATGGCAAGAACATCTTATTGAAATAAAGAAACAAATTTTGTCTGAAGAGCAACCAAACTGCCTTAGTATTAGTGAAAGATGGGAGACTTCAGGCCAGTCACTGAGGGATACACTTGGACCAAAGTGAGCGGAAGGCTGAGTGCCAGCAGGGATCCAAACCTGTTGGTTCCATATCTCCATTTCCCAGTGTTTCCAGGCAGCAGAGAATTTGATTAAGCAGAAGTTTCCCAAAAGGAACATGTCACCTCCTGTTTGACTTGCTGAAGGAGGCATTGGAAGGCAGCTCCAGGTCCATCCAAAACTAGCCATGTATGTTTTACCTACCTGAAATACTCTGCAAGTTGTATGTGATCAGCATTTGGGAAAATAAACACATCGTTGCACCTTCACTTCAAAATGATGCTGTCAAATTATTTAGTAATGCATTTATTTTGTTAAAATAAACTATGTACAATAGATGATATTAATGTGCAGTTACAATATACAATAATTACATGTTTAAAAAAGGATAAGCAAAAGATTACAGAATCACGTGCTGTAAATAGGAAACTTAATACAGTTTACACGATTTTTAAACTATGCAAAGTATAATTACTGGAAAACTGAATTTCCTTGGTTTGAAATTTTATTGCTTGGAAAAAAAATAATATCTGAAGATCTGGTTAACCTTTGAAAAAAGACTTGCCACTCAAAAGTCAGACATAATATTTCAGCACTCGTCTTTTGGTTTTGCCAGCTTGGTACTCCAGCAATATTGCACACAGCAACTTATAAGTGTTCAGTTGCTCACATTAAGTAAAGTAAATTACTCTTTTTTATTTTCCTCTTTTTTTTTTAAATTTTGGTTTTTTTCCCACCACTTGCTAAGAACTGACTGATATGTTAGGCCTTGATTTGTGCTGAGGTCATTACAACTATCTCACAAACTCGACCAGAATGACTTGTTGCACTGTTACCTAAGCAATGCTGAAACATAACTAAAACCACTTTTTTTGGTCTTTGTGTTCTCAGGGAAGCAGAGAGTTTCTTTGCAATGAAATGCTTGTATTTGACAAGTGCATCAACATCTTAATAGGTTAAACTAGATTCAGTTCTCCTTGCACTAGAGCACAAGTCTGGTCCATCTTCCTGCTACTCTCTCCAGCCTTCTTCAAAGGCCTACCACTCTGAAGGTGCTGCTGAACCCCAAGAATCTCAGTGTGACTCCATGCAGGTACCTCTGAGGCCTTTTGCCAGGCTCACACCATTGTTGCTGGGACAGCATGGGCACCATGCTGTGCCTTGCTCTGTAGCGTTTCCCACCTGGTAACCTGGGCTCACCACCTTAGATCACCTCTGCTTGTGAATGAAGAAAACTTTGCTAATGCCTTTCCCCTCTTACATTGCTTTATGTTATTGCTTATTAAAGAATTAATATTTACAAGTTTGGGGAAAGTTTGGGCTCACTCCATACTGATGAGGCTGGTCAGTAATGCAGTTAGAGCAGCTGCCTGTTCTGGGGAAAATTATTGGGAGAGAAGACGATATGACAATTGTGCTATGGATATGGCTTACATCCAAACTACTCTGACAGGCATCAGACAAATTTCGACATGTTATCTGTACAAATAACTGTTGTGTTGGAAAGTTTGGAAAGTGTGGACTCTAAAGTCTGATCAAAGCAAAAATTCACCGGAGCTGATGTCAGCAAGAGGTTAAATTGATCTTTGGCAAAGCTAAATACAAAACTAATTCTGTCATCCTAAATGCGATAAGATGAAATTAAGTGACAGCAATGAGTACAGTGTCACACTTGGGAAAGATACCCATTTATCTTGAATATTACGCTGTTAATGTAGTAATTTTCATCTTTAGCCTCAGTAGTGGTTGAAATGAAGAGTTACAAATCCAGTCTCCAAAGCTCAACCTAAGGATTAGATGAGAAAAGTCTCTAGGTGCTTAACTTCTTTCAGGAGTCCACAACCAGCAGCCAAAAAGTACAAACAACTCTTGGACCTGGCTCAGTGTGTCCTGTGTGCTCAGTTTGGTCACCCACAATAAAAGACAGAAAAGGAGGAAATGTGAAGACTTCTAAATGCTTTCCACATCAGTCATATGTGGACCCCATTGACATTTTCCATTGTCTTCATGAGAATTGCAACAAAGCCAACATACAGCACCTTTGAAAATCCCACTCTAAAATTATAGTTAGAAGAAGCAGTCAAACACTGCATTAAGGGTTGCACACACTGGAAGGGGATAGTGGTCATGCTCAAAGTTAGTCCTGTTAACATATTTTTCAAAGTTAGAGAGATTTTTCACCATTGCAGCCCTTTATACAATTTTCCCTTGTTGCTCTTTGATATATGTGTTTGTGAACTCATTCTCCACTTAAAATCAGGTTCTTAACTCTTGGTGGGGTTCCTGGAACTGCCCATGTTAAATAGATTTTGTTCACATGTTTCTGAAAGCTTTAACTGAAACAAATAAAAGAGAATTTGAAGATTGTTTCCTGTCATCCTAGTTCTGGATGACACCTTAAGTTGATGATAAAATCAAATTTAAGTTTTAGGATTGAATTGACTAATTGTGGCTCTAGACCTTGTTTTGCAGGTCTCTCCCAAATCAGAAGCATAGATGCTATTCTATCACATCCATCAGGGGGTTTCTCTCAGTATTTCAATGCAAAAAATATTTCTAGTTGTGTTTTGTTTTGATAGGTGAAGCTGAGATCACAAGCCACTACTGAAAGCAGTGGGATGCTTCTTCCTGCTTTCAGAGGGTCTTTATTCACTAAGAGGAAAACAAACATTTGTAACAAGGATTTTTCTTCATTTTTATATAGAGCTTAAACATGTCTAGAAGTTGTCTGACGTAGGTTGCTCCACGGTCACGTCCTGTCACAGCAGATACTCTTCCACTCCCATGGCGTTGTGAATCAAGACAATATTCTGTTATTTCCACATTTGCCTTTTTTTTTCTTTTTTCTTTCTTTTTTTTTTTTTTTTTTTTTTTTTTTTTTTTCTTTTTTTTTTTTTTTTTAATGTAGGATTAAATATATTAAAAATCCTCTTCAAGTAAAAGGAAAACGTGGGAAGAGAAGCATGCGCAGCTGGATTCCTGCGTTCTCCTGTTTGTTGAACAAATGGTCCCTGGGACAGCGTAAGCATGTGTTGATTGCTTTGCTGGAGAAGACAAATGTGCTTTTAAACAGACCTGTCTTGAGACAGATTGATTCCATTGCATTTAATTCATCACGGAAACACTGAGGTTGGAAAACACCTCAGGATCACCAAGTCCAACTTCATCTTAATCCAGAGGTTTCAGTGTGGTGAATCAAGAGGTATCTGCTATGCCCCTTGGGGAATTAAAAGCTACAGAAGCCCTCATGAACTGTAAGCAAGCTATGTCAGCAAATGGGCATGTCTCCTGTCTGAAGCAGAGGGATGTTTTGGTAAGGATATGACAGCTTGTGTGGTGAAAATACAGTGGCCCAACATGTATCATTTCTGTGATTGGCCACTGTGTCACTCGCCGTGGGTTAGGCTGGGTGTGATGGGGAGAAATGGTTTTCAAGAAATTCTGCAACCTTTTCCACTGTCCTGTAAATGGTTCTCAAATTAGGTCTCTGGAGTCTTGGTGTAGTATCTTGGATGGGATCTTGACAGCTTGGTGTTGAAGGAAGGTGAAGCCATGCATCCTGGTCAACAGACAGTCACTAGGTGAAATGTTTGTTCTCTGTTGATCTCTGTTTGATACAGTGATTTTTCCCACCCTTGAGGTAGGTTTTTAGCTGCTTGCCTAGAGTTGTGTTTCAGTGGGTTTTTTTGTTTTTTTTTTTTTTTTCTGAGGGAGTCCTACTTGGTTTGTGCTCAAGGCTTGGCTTCCTTTCTAACTCTTTCCTTGGCTATTCTCTACCATGCTTCCTTAAAAATGTCAGATACCAGATGGATCATGGCACTGAGCATGACAGAATATCAGGTGATTTGTACTGTGTGCAGGGATGGGAAGTCATTTCTTCTGAATGGACACAAGCTACCAACACTAGAGCAGATAGAAGAGATTTTGCTGTACATTATGGACATTGTGTTCTTATAGTTATTTAGCCTTTCTCATTTATGTGAATGAGGCACAAAGAAGTTGGAGATGCTTGTGAAGTAAGATGCTCTTCAGAATGAGGAAGATTGCAATGGCTCTTAGGAGGAGTATTTGCAGTAACCTTATTACGTATCAAGATGCAGCATTGTATTTGACTCTGTGTTTATTTCGAGCTGAAGCAGTGCTTTGAAAGAGAAAAAAAAGTGGGAAATATCAATGACAGCTGCTGAAATGATTGTATCAATTGTCACACTTGACTCGGAGTGGATTCTGCAGTTCCCACTAGCAAGATGATTTGCATCAGGTCTATTGTGTGTGGAAGTAGAGGGAAAGATTGACATCTTTCCTAACTCGAGGCAGTGTGAAGCAAGAGCTTGTAGTTGGTTGTTCTTCATCAGCTATATACTGCTGTAAGAGTAGATACTGACAGGGCAGAAATAGAAGTTCTGTGAGTGTTTGGCACATAGGACAACCAGGGAGAGCACATTTTGAGAACCACTTCCCACCACTTTTAGAGGATATAGGTATATGGAACTTCCAGTCAGCTGAACAAATGCTCCTGGGTAAACCTGTGTGGGTTTAGAGCCTTGTTCTTGCATTCTCTTCAACTTCTCTGAGCTCTGAGAGGCACAGGACAAAATGCGGAAGTCTTTGTGGGACCTCCTTCAGGTGATGCTGGCAGTGGTGGCACAGCACAGGATTGTCCCAGTTCTGCTGCCTTGTGTTTTAGCAGTGCTCTGAAGGACAGAGGCATCTGTAGGTTATTTCAAAGCGGAAACACCTCTCTAATGTTGAGATCTCTCTCTAACATCTAATATCTCTAATATGTCCTTGCAGGAGTTTACACAGAAACACTTTGGGAATATTGGGCATTCTGAAACTACAACTTCATGTTAACTCCTAGTAGAGTGCCAAGGTTTCAGAAGATACCAATAGAGGTGGGTTTTACAGGATCTAGCAGTTTTCTTGTAAGCTGCAATTGCTTGTGAAATGGTAGTAGACTATTAGCAAAGGTGGCTCTGTCGGGGAAGGCTTTTGACATCAGTCAGAGATATTGTCAAATAGGTTCCTGGGACAGTTTATTGCCTCTACAAAGCTCTTCAGTTCCTCTGAAGGTGAAATTGGGGTCTCATTTCTAGCTCATCATCCAGTGAGAAAACCCATCTTCCTTCACCTGGTAATCTTACATTGATTTTCTTTTCTTGTTACTAAGGGTACTTGAAAATAATTTGAAGTTTATATCTGTTGCCTTATGCCTGTCCTTGCATTGTGCTCTGGTATTTTGATATTTCTGCAAATAAGTTTCTGCCTGTTCACTCACTATCCATTGGTGCTTATAAAAGGCATTAGGTACGACTTACCATGTAGCCAGAGTCTCTTTCTAAAGCCTGTTGGCCCATGATATGCCTCCCCAAAATAACAGCATAACAGAGCAGATCCTTGAGTAAGTCTGTGTACATAACCTAACACAGGAATAATGTTTATGGGACTGCCTTAACTGTAGCTATTTTTAAAATGTTTATTTTTGTCAAAAGAATTGGAACCAAATGGAGAGCAGAGGCCATTTCTCAGTGCATGGTGACCATCCTCTCTCCTTTGCACCTTCCAGATGTAGAATTTCAGTCACAACCAGCTTGAAAAACTTAAAGTTCTACTGCTACACAAGACTGATTTGCTTGGGTTTAAAGGTGCAGATGAACCTCTGGTTAGTCTTAGTCTTTTTTGGTCTGCATATTAATGCTTTTCTGTCTGTGTTCACTGCTGTGCAATGATTTGTGCAGGGCGCTGCAGATTAATGCAGAAGGACAGTAGCATTTTAGCTTCTACATCACCACATTTTTAGTTCAGTTTCCTCAAACCACTGCACTTACATTGATGCTACAACTTCCTACTTAATTAAAAAAAAAAAAATTATATGCCTATCATATGCCACCTCATTAGTATTAATAGACACCCCTGGTACTTGGTGGCATGTAAAAATATAATTTGATTATTTGTGGCTTTCTCTGATGCATGCTGGGAATTCTATATTGTACTTTTCAGTGTGCTCATTATTTTATGATAAGCTGAGCTGTCAGTTTGGATTTCTGTTTCCTCTGTATTTTGTGATGCTCTAAGAATATCTGGCAGCTCCAACCTTGAGTGTTCACATTGTACTTCAGCTAAAACAGACTTCACTATTTTAACCAGAAACTTTTAGATAGGTTAGCACTCTTTAGCTTACACAGGCTGCTGTAGCAAAGTAATAATCTTATTTTATTTCCACTGAACTAAGTGGCAGAACAGTGAGACTATAATTTTCTCTGAAATTTGTTGCAAACGAATTTTTTTTCTTTTTTAAAATTTTATTTCAGTGGCCTTCTAGTCATGTTATAAGCCACCTATCTTCACCTAAATATTTATTTAATCCACTCCTAGTTTTTCTCATGCTCCCCTGATATAACCTCACATATTTCAAAACCCACCTGGACATGTTCCTGGGTGGCCCTCTTTGGGTCAATCTGCCTTGGCAGGGTGTTGACTCAGTCTCCAGAGGTCTCTTCCAACCCCTAACATTCTGTGTGGTTCTTATTGTCAATGTCCTAACTGTGTAAATACTCATGGGGATGGTGACTCAGCCTCCATGGCATGACATGAACTCCTTCACCAGGCTACAGCCCTGTCCTTGCTCTGGGCTGTGTTTCATCAGCCAGATACTTTGAAGGAAGTAGCTGGGACATAATACAACTAAATATAAAGTATGCACAGAGAATGCCAGCAATGAGGAAATCTTTCTTTTTTCTGTATTTGATTCAGCACAACTGAATCTGTGTGCACCCAGAAAGTGAAGGCTGGCTGAGTGTACAGCTTTGAGGCACTTGCCTCAAATTCAGTCACTTCTGGCAGAGATAACTGTTTGATTTCTACCTATAAATGTTTTAGGATGTCAGAGTTGGTTTCTGTAGGAGTCCGTTGTAAATTTGTTTTGTGGTAGGGTAGGAGCTTGGATCCGTAAGCCTTGGTGGCGGCAGGATTGGGCTCTTCATCATGCTTCTTCCCTTCTCTGTGCCAGAGGTGCAGTTCATGTGGTCCTGCTGAAGTCACTAATTGCTCTGCATAATACTGGGTCTGCTGTTTACCACTCATCCTAAGAGCTTGTCTGGTGGCATGTGTGTACTCAGCCACAGTCCTATGCTTTTGGAGAGTAGTGGGCTAGCAGTCTCCTGGAGAGGATTTTGAGTGATGCAGGGCACATGTCCCTGAACAGGGGAGGTTTCACTGATGCTATTTGCTTATTCTGAGCAGTTCTGGAAATGCTTCGTTATGGGAAATTACACCAGAGGTATTGAAATCTGTATTTGCTGGTACTGTGATATTCTTTTGGGGAATCAAATCCACAAGGCACAAGTCTCATGGCATTGCCAGGGTATGTGAAGGCAGATGCAAGCAACTCCACATCCTTTGAGTTCACCTCTGACTGTATTGCTGTGATGTGCAAAAGTACAGGCACCCTGGAGAGGTTTCAGTGAAAAGGCACAGTCTTTGACAGCAAAGAGAGCTATCAGGCATTTTCCCTTCCCTTAAGGTCTAAGCTTGCCACCTCTCTGCTGTCAGCTGCAGCTCATCATCTGTGACTCATGTGAAAGTTCACTTCTGAGGACTGCAGCCACCCTGCAACTTAAACAACACTCAGAGTAAAGAAGATGGAGAAAAAAGAGCAAGGAAAGAATTAATGAATGGGTGGAGGGAGACTACAATAAATCAACATGTTTACAACTCCGCTTTGAGTTGTTTTTCATGAGATACTCTGTTAAACTTTAAGAACTCTTAAGGCAATTGGATCACTTTTAAAGCACTTGAAGTAAGTATGACCTTTGGCTTTTTGGGTTTTGCTATTTTTATCTGCTGGGTGAGATGTAGGAATCCAGATGATCTGTAAGGTTTTCAGTTGCTATGGCAATGTGTCTCATTCATGTTCTCAGTTTGGAGAGGAAATTGCTCCACAAAGCTATTTCATATCCAGGGCAACATTCTTTGGTGGCAGAATTTCTTTCAGTACATTAATGCTACAACCCTGTTCTTCCTTTCCCACCTTCTGGAAGCATGGCTTAGGCTGGACATTCACCTGTAAAAATACAGTTGTTTGCATTTTTTTGTTGTAAGAACATTCCTTAAGTCTGGAGGTAAATGTTGATCTGTTTTGGTAGCTTGGGTGCAGCAACATCCTGATGCTGTGAAGCTTTACCATTAAGTAAAAATAAACAGGAATCACTTCATCTTTGCTTCCTTGTGGTTTGAACAAACATATATCCTGAACTAGCAAGTCTTATAAAAGAAACTTAAAGTACTTCCTACCTATAGTGTATATCTTACATAATAGATTTCTACAGGTCTCCATGTGCTGTCAGGCAATTCAGGTTCAATTCCTAAGTACTGTAAATTTCTAATTTTGACCAATTCTTGATCAAGGCCACAAATGGAGTTTCTTTTACCACCTCTAGCTCTTTGCTTTTTCCACATGCACCTTCACCTTATTGCTAAGGTGAGGAATCAAGCAGTAGCAGGCATCCTGGTTTCTGTTGGCTCAGTGCAGTCTGCAGTAGGGGGAACAGACTGCATACGTTGTTGGAGGGTTAGGAAAGCACATAGACATGAGTTGGCTTACTGTGATACAGCTTGGAGGGCTCCTATGTCTGGGTAAGAAGGACCCCTTTCTGGTCATGTTCCCCATTTCAGTTGCATGTGACTTCATTGCCTTTCTAACCTGCTTGGTTGGTTTCATTGAACTCATCTCTCTCCTTTTTTTTTTTTTTTTTTTTCCCAAGTGGCTTCACACGAGGGTGCAGCAGCTGTGGCACTTTGCACAGCGTTTCTTCTTCTTTTTGGGGTGGAAAATGGTCAGGATTGCTTCATCGAAGACAGTCTTAAGGCCTTTCTGTGTGAGGGCTGAGCACTCCAGATAACACTGTGCTCCGATCTGAAAGAGAAGAGAGAAAACAGGACTACCCTCTGCTAGGAGAGACAGAGCCACCCTGTTCCACCATCATGCTACATCCATGCACGTCCTGCCACAGAGGAAAGCCCAGACCTTTAGAAAGGAGCTCAGGTCTTTGGTCTGTCTTTTATCTGTCTGAGTATGGCATTAAGGGACAAGCTGAAGTGGTCATCCTGAGCAGGGGAGCAGGGATAAGCAGCAATACCAGTGTCTCACCACAGGGTGTTAATGGGGAGCAGGAATTCACTGCATGACCCACCAGAAAGAAGACAGTTGTCTCTGTGCTGGACCAGGAGCTTCGTCTCCTGTCTGTGCAACTAGGGGGGCTGATTGCAAGGAAATTCTGAGCTGTCCACTGAGCCTCTTCATATACTTGGCTCTTCTTCCTTGACCTGCCACCCCTTGTGAACTGCCTCCTGCAATATCAGAGGGCAGCTCCCTGGAAAAGGGTTTTCCACCTCATTTCTGGGAACATCTTTAGATGGAAGTCCTCTGGGGGTAACAAAAGCACAGTATCTTGAGAAGGCAGCCTTAGCTTATTCTGCTAATGGGTGCTCTTGCTGGCCCTTGAGAGCCAGGGCCTCTAACAGCATCTGCAGCATATCTGGACTGGGGTCCAGATGCCCTCATTTCAGGGCTTGGGCAGGTCATTTTACCCAGAAACCTGGGAGCTCCTTCTTTGCTGCTTGAAGTGCAGTGGCTAGTGAGAATCAACTTGTTTGTGTTTTTGTAAGGGATAGACATGAATTTGGAAGGAGCTGACTTAAAAGAGGGGTTTGCCACATGCACCTCCTGGCAGAGGCCTGAACAAAAAACACTTCACTTAGACAAAGCAAGAAGTAAAATCTGTGTTAGTGCCCAGTTTTGTGCATCTTGCTGCTTTGCATATAGCTTGATCATGTACTGCAGCGGAGCAGCAGGCTCAGGAGCCAAAACCTGTATCCGAGTCCAGACTGTTTGAACAGAGGTTTTAATGTCTGCTTGGGACTGACCAATATGCCCCAGAGGAGTTCACCTTGAAGCTAACTCACTGGAAAGCTTTGATCAATCTGTTTTGGGGGACCTTAGAAAACGCTGTTACCTCCTTTGCTAGCTTCACGCCGTGCTCGTAGGTGAGTGGTTTCTCTTTCATGTAAAGCAGCCGAGCCAAAGTTTTGGGATCATCCCGGAGATCAATCTAATAGAAAATACACAAACCCTGTGCTCAGTATCACCTTGCTGTAATTCTTGTGACAGATAGTCATAGCTTTATGAACCCACAGTCAGGTCCTTGCATATGGACATCTGTCCTTGTGGCCTCAGATGATACTTCAGAAAAGGTCTTACTTTTCAAGCTATTTTTATGTTTAACATTGATCAGTTCTCATTGGCAGGTTATTGGGCTGCAGCTCGGACAGCTGTGGTCACAGTAAAGGTGCAGTATTTAATGGCTTTCATAATGCATCTTGCAAATTGTTGCTTCCATCCTGAGCCACAGTGGAAGGAGAGGCTTCTGTAATCCTGCACTGCATCACCCAAAACACACCCAGACAGGCCAGACAGATGCAGCTCAGTCTGACTGACTTGAAACAAAATTCACTGTTTTAATGGAAAACATCAAAATGAAGCATCCTGGCATTCCAAACCCATCCAATTTTTTTTGCATTGTGAGATCCAAAGAGTAATACTTTTATTTTCAAATGGGTAGTTTAGATTATTCCAGTGTGGAAAACAAAGCCAATGTTTGAATCACCTGACTTTCCTGTGTCATGAAGACTTTGGGTTTGACCAGAATTTGATCTGTTTCTCTAACTTGAATTAGGTTATGGTCCAGTGTTTGGACCCTTTCCATACTCATAGCATTACTTCTCAGAGTTTCCAGCCACTCTTTGTCTTGGAAGCAAATCTGTATTTAAGGCATTTTTATTTAATTGATAGGTTTCTAGATTTTAAGGCCAAAATAAAGTGGTTTGATCACTTAATCCAATATTCACTGCAACACATGCTGGAGAGAGAGTGCCTGTTTGCAATATTGATGTAAAGCATGAGGGAGGCTATTTCCTCCTCATGTCTATAAGTAAATCATTTGGTTAGTTACTCCCATTCTTAAAATGTAGTTTGAAGAGCTTCTGCTTTTGACAATGGAATTTGTTAGGTTCCCCTCCCCCACCCCTCCACC
>VWZI01009198.1:1580643-1618396 GCA_013396835.1 Psilopogon haemacephalus
CTCCCTCACTCCCTCCCTTTCTCTCTTCCTCTCTTTCTTCCTCCCTTCATCCTTCCCTTCCCCTTTTCTTTTTTCTTTCTTTTATTTTTCTTTTCTCCAGGAGAAGTGTTCCTGGTTTGTATTAGCAGCACAGAGCATCAATTACATAAACCATGGGGAGGAAAGGCATGCATCACGTAGGAGAGGTGTCATCTCCCATCAGGGCACGTGGGAGCTTGCATGAACACGGTAAAGCACAAACACGATGGTCATGGGTAAGAGCATACCTACGTCTGTGGGATGACAGGAGCCTTCAGACCACATCAAAGACTCTGTTAATGCCTGCTCTCTAGGAGAAAGCTTTAAAACTTGCAATGGGTCATTTCTCATTCAGAGACTGTTGAAGCCATGGATACTGCGTGGGTATGGGGCACATCCAGAAGCGCTTAGTGCCATGGTTTAGTTAATTAGAAAGGTTAGGTGATAGGTTGGACTCGATGATCCTAGAGGTCTTTTCCAACCTGGTTAATTCTGTGATTCCGTGCTGCAGCTAGTAACAATGGTGCTTGGGAAGGAACATGAGTTCCTCTGGGCTTGGGCTGGAGCTGAAGGTTAATTTGTTTTCCTAGCTTGTCTTTGCTTTTCACTGCCTGGCTTCCCAGTTACACTGCCTGGCCACTGATTTGGCTTGGAAGAGGCAGTGCCAGGCCTGGCCTTTCTAAGTTATAGAATCATATAATGGTTTGACTTAGAAGCGACCTTTAAAGGTAATTTAGTCCAATCTCCTTGCAGTGGGTGAGGACATTTTCAACTACATAAAGTTGCTCAGAGTCCCATCTAACTCGATGCAGAATGTTTCCCTGGATGGAACACCTATCATATTACAGTGTCAAAAATATGCTACCCATGCTTCTTCCTTATATGCTATCTAAATATCTTCTCTTTTATCTTATAAATCATCACCCCTTGTCCTGTCACAACAGCTCCTGATAAAAAGATTGTGCCCTTCTTATAGGCTCCCTTTAAGTACTGAAATGTGACAATAAGGTCTCCCTGGAGCCTTCTCTTCTCCAGGCTGAAAAACTCCAACTCTCTCATCCTTTCTTTATAGAAGAAGTGTTCCAGTGCTCTGACCATTGTGGCCCTCCAAGTTATCTGAGTTGCCTGCCTGTGACTCGCTGCAGCTGAGATCTCATGTATGCTCCCTGACATGCCAGCCTGTTAAAGCACTCCACACCTGAGTCCATCCTGGGGAAAAAAGACCAGTGTTTTTACCTCCTAGGACTATTTGTGCAGGGATGCAGAAAAGCAGATATTCCAGATCTGGGGCCTCTGCCAGCTCTCCCTTCAAGCTGACAGAAGGTCCTGTTGCAGAACTACATTCTCCGATTGTTATTTCATTAGCATATGTTTTATAGCATTGCAATGTTAAGTGCTATTTTTGGCTATGACTTCACACTAATGCTTTTGGTAGTCACATATCATAAGGAGAAGGAGAGAGAGAAAAAAATTCCATATGATCTGTTCCTATAACTTGAGCATATGGGAAGCATCTTCCTTTCAGCTTCTAAGGAGATAGAACCTAGTCATCAAGAATTGACTCATGCTTTGAGTTTTGACTAGATGGCCATAACCTCTGGACCAAGGTCTGAAAGAAAAATGAGCCTGACAAGCTAGAAATGGTGCTTGGAGCCAGGTGGCTTACTTTGAAGCAGTAGCTGGCAAAATGACTCAAGAGGAATATGGATAGAATGGTAAAGTTTGCCAAAGAGAGAGATTAGTGTTTCTTCTGGCTCAGGAGGACAAGTAAGAGGATGTGTTGCTGAGGAAATGGGTGGCAGGTGGAACTGTCAGCCCTACAATTAGAAATATTAAGGCACTGAGTAAAAGCTGAGAACTGAATTAACTCCAGTCTCATCTGCAAAGTCTTGCAGTGCTGCTGGATCATGACAGACACATGCCAGGCTCTGCATTTTTGAGTGCAGAACAGAAAGTTGAACATGCGACAAGAGCTTGGGTCATAGTTTGAGACTGGCTTTTGAATCATCTGTTTGCACCATGTGAATAGAAAGGATGGGTGAAGCGTAAGTGACACCAAGCTGGCAATAAAGTGGCTGCTGCTGCCTATATATGTGTGATAGGAATAAAATCACAGAAAGTGAAACCCAAAGCATGAAAGCTCCAGTCCTGCTGAGCACAAGGTTTTCTGGAAGTGATAGGCTATCCTGCTGCACTTTTTTACCTCTTTGCATACTGCTGCAAAGTATAGTCTGCAGGCAGTAGGTCTTCTGCATCGCTCACGCACTTTACAGCAGTCAGACATGGCCAGTGAAAAACACAGACCAAAGGTGTTCCAAAAGTGAAAGCAAAGCACTGCATCCAGGGCTACTGGGTCCCAGAGAGTGAGGCAGGCTCCCAAATTTGCTTTCCTCTCCTGCTCCCTCCAGCACCACCTCTGACTTCAGGAGCTGGGGTGTATGTGGATTTCAACCTTACCGCGTTGGGAGAGACCTGTTCCAGGTGATTTTCTGCAGGGTTTCTGTGCAAACTGTGGTTCTTTCTTTATTTTACCGGGTGTTGGCAATTTGAGATAGGAGAGGGAAATTTCACCACAAAAATGTGTTGCTCCCTGTGCCGTTTAATTGGCAGAGCAAGGGCAAAGGAGTAAGAAATGCTTACTCCTTTCCAGGGGTGAAAATGGCCTGCAGACCAGTACTGCCTTTTACTGCAAGCACACTGTGTGAAACCATGGACAGTGGAAGCAGTTAAAACATCATATATGTAAGTAAGCGTGTGATACAGGCTCTCCTGTAATGGACACCCTTGTCCTGGGAGAAGGATGTTGGGATGGGTGACAATCTGGCTGAGTTACCATTTAAAAAGCCAGTACCTGGTGCTATATTGTATTAGTTTTCTGATCTGGAAATGGGATTTGTTTTTTTTTTCTCTGTATCTTCAATGCCACCATGTGGTTAATGTAAGAAAATGCTGGATTTATATGATACATCATATTTGCAGCAGGAGGTTGATATATGGGAGGCTGAATAGCCTAATCAGGCTTCAGGTTTTTTTGCTCAAAATTAATTCTTGGGAATGAGTGTGTTTGTGTCTGTTTCACTGCTGAGACAGAATGAAAGCCCTATGTAGAAAATTAAAAGGTCAAAAGTTCTACCATTAGAATGCATAGCTGATTGTTAATACCTGTAAAAGACCCCCCACAAATGGCACTAATAATCAACCTCAGTACATGGTAGTAATAAACAAACCATGGGTAAGGAGAATTATAAATGTTTTGCAGTAATTTACCTGCCCAGCAGTGTCATAAAGTCCCAGCAAGTGCTGTTGTCCTCCCACAGTCACAGTTACTGGAAAAAAGAAACAAGAGACAATGTTTATGCATAGAATCATGGAATGGTTTAGGTTGGAAGGGACCTCAAAGATCATCCAGTTCCAACCCTCCGCCATAGTCAGAGACACCTCCCACTACAACAGGTCACTCAAGGCGTCAAGGCATGGGCCAGTGGCCTCATTTTAACGAGTTTTAATCCTAACATGCTAATAAACCCTTGTGCTAGAGACATTAGCATGTGTCTTACAATGTGCATCTCAAAACAAACACATCTATTCAACCCAAATCAAAGCCAACCTAAAGTCACAACAAAAGCAAATCCTTTATGCTAAACTCTTATTTCCCTACAGTCAGGCAAGAGTGATGGAGCTGCACGCACTGTTGCTATCAGATACCAAGAGACTAGAGAACATTTGCTTCTGTCTCTGCAATCACCATGAGCTGCCAGGACCTGAAAGGACAGAACTCCTGCCTTCCCACCGTGAGCATTGAGGTATTCTTCTTGTGGATAATTAAGAGCATTTTTAAAAATAATTTGATTTCTTCCAGACTTGGAATGATGAAATGTTCAGTGGTGGTTGATGTTTGGTGGGTGTCAATGGAGGTGTGCTGATGCATGCTATTGCAGGTCAAGTGGCAGTTCTTAATATATGGGACTGTATGGTGGAGGCCTCAAAGGCCAGGGAGAAAGAGGAGTGCTAATACTTGCAGGGATTTTGAACAGGTTCTGTTGCAAATGATAGAAAGCATAGTTTAGTTTATTGATCACACCCAGGATGTTTACTCTTTTTTTGCAGAATTCACTTTGAACATAATTTTGAGCCCTTCAATACTGATGAAAAAGTTTTCTTATTGCCTTTGAATGAACCTCATTAATAACTGATATCTGTAATCAGTGTTCTTTTTATATATAGGGTATGATCTGTGTTAATGGTATTTAGGTAACCAGTTAATCTGCTTAAATCATTACTACTCAACTGGAAAGAAAGGCAGAGAATCCAGTTCCATCTATTAGTCAACAGGAAAACTTTAAACATTCATCAGGAAGGTTGCTCAAAAGAATGGTATTCTTACAGCCATTTCTTAAAGCACCAGGGCAAACAGCTGGAGTGAACACAGAGCTATGGCTGGGGTTGAAGGCCTAAGGTTGGTGTCCTCTGGCTGGTTTGATTGCACAATTTGCAATTAATGAGAGCTGAGAAAGAGTAATAATTACTTTTGGAGAAGTGAAGGCTTGAAAGCATCACATTGGTTCTTGCTGATAAGATTTAAGCAGAATAGAATAGAATAGAATAGAATAGAATAGAATAGAATAGAATAGAATAGAATAGAATAGAATAGAATAGAATAGAATAGAATAGAATAGAATAGGTTGGAAGAGACCTCCAAGATCATCCAGTCCTATCCAATGGCACTAAGTGCTCCATCCAGGCTTTTCTTGAACCCCTCCAGGAACAGCAACTCCACCACCTCCCTGAGCAGCCCATTCCAATGGCAAATCACTATCTCTGTGAAGAACTTCTTCCTAATATCCAGCCTATACCTCCCCCAGTACAACTTGAGTTCCTCCACTAGGGAACAAAGTCTGAAATCTCTTGAACTTGAAGTTTCTGTCAGCATGGCCAGACAGACTGATTATTCAGCAGCTTTACTTGCTTGTAAAACAACAAGGCAATGTTACTAGCTTATAAACAGAACAAATCTGACATCCAGAAGGTACAAAGGCTCAGAGAGAACCAGGCTTGCTATTGAGAACAAGATAGGCTGCACTTACATGCTACTGGAGCTGTCTTGTGGTGTGTGGGAGAAAGAGGAGATGGGAAAGAGGCTGAGAACTCTTCTCCTGCTGCTCAGCTCAGGAGACAGCTTTTACACAGTGCAGCTCCCAAAGGGAACTCAAAATGGGGCTAGATATTGAGCATAAATGTCCATGTCTGAAAGAGCCCAGCAGAGTAGAGGTACCAGGGTGGGGAGATGGGTATCAGTGCAGACAGGAGACAGCCCAGATGCTCCATTCTCTTGCTTCAATCTGATTTAAATAATTTCAACTAAGTTTCCCCAGAGCCCTGGTTTTCAAAGTTTTGTGGTGTAGGGAGTCCCAAAATGTCCCAGTAGAGGTATGAACTGTACAAGTCTACTGACAACATGTTTTTCTTGGCTTTGTTTTCAGAAGCAACAGGGCCCACAGGTGGTCCTGCATAGCTTACTGGAGGCAGATGAGAGATGGGCAGTTTTTTCCAATTAAAACCTTGGCCAGCCTTCAGTGTGCCCTTGTGTCAGGAAGTGCAAGAGCCAGTTCTGTTCTGCTGATTTTAGTCTGCTGTGGGAAGATGTACCCTTTGGATGAAGGCAATTTCCCAGCTGTGGTGCATTAGTCTCTGCTGGCTGAGGTGGTGTTTAGGACTACACATGGTGTTTAAGAGCTACATGTGAACATCAGTCACACTCTCAGTCCTTGATTGAATAAGTATGGAGTCCACAGAACATCCCCAAAGCAGGATGCTCACAGGACAGCTGCATGACCATGGGTTGCTTAGAGATGCAGGTGATCTAATGATGAATATGAGGAGACATTTGCCACACGTCAATACTAAAGCAGTTATCCAGCTCTACCTCTCATGCTGGCTAACTCGGAGTGCAGGCAAACCGAGATAGGTCTTGTTTATGAAGATTACCTTGGGTCTTCAGTGTTTATTTTTTTAAATGAAAGGTCACACTGAAATTTACTCTGTCCAGACTTGGGCTGCTGTGAAGTCTTGCTGTCCCACCTCTTGGTGCTGTCTGACTTGCAGAGCTGCACTGGCAAAAAGCCCTGATACAGATACTAAATTGTTGCCTTGTTCTATCAGTTGACGTGATTTGGAGATAAGGTGTTTGGATAGAGTTCTAGTTCTCCTCTAGTGTGCTATGCTTTGCCAGAAGAACATGCTGTAACATCTCCTAAATGGCTATCTGTCCTCTGTAGTCTATGAAGTCATGGATGTTTTATGACCTGTCTATGGAGTCACACACAACCGTTATTGATAGCTTGTACAGTTTTCTTTGACACCTGGTGACCTCTGGGAAATGCTGAGGGTATATAAAGACATGGGTGATGTCCTACCAATACTCTTCATATACACAAGGGCTAAGAAATGCAGGAGATTTTGCAAAAATACACCGTGAGTCTACTCAGCTTGCACATCACATTTTAATTCTTTCTAGAGCATCCTGCCTCCTATGGGTCCCACTCTGAATTTCTGTGTGGCACCAGACATTTTTTTCCTCATGCTTTTCTCTCCTTCTCTTTTTTTTTTTTTTTTTNTTCTTCTTTTTTTAAAAAATCTTATTTTTCTTTTTAATTTCTCCTTTTCCTTTCCCTGTCAACTTCTACATTTTCTTTTTTCTTGTTGATCTAATCTACTTTATCATCAGAAGATATCCTTCCTGTCCACATCATCTCTCTACATTTACAGCTACCACCCCAGAAAAACACACTTGCTGGCTAAACTTCAGCAACAGGCAGACTGCTGTCTTTGTATTCCTGGCTCTGAATGCACTTGGGACTGAATGGCTCACACTGACAATTCAAATAACCACTGGCTCTTGAAACAGCAATGCCTAGATTAAGGTATTGATGCTGAAGTCTCCACCACACTTGCATGCAGGCAAAACAGATACCAAAAGATGTTTTGTTTGCCTGTGAAAACATCATGGTGTTTTCATACTGTGAGTTTATCAGTCTGCCTCTGTCAGGCAAAAGGCTGTTCAGCATGTCCACTTGGTAGGTCATATTTATGAGTTGAGATTTTTCTTCTAGATTTGTTGGCCTCAGTTTTGGCTTTATCTCAGTTTACTCTTACTTACCCTGTTACTATCTTTTCCTGTTCTCTCAGTGGCCAAGCCTATAAGAAGACAGCAGAGAATTGCTTCCCAGTCACTGTGTAATGCAAGATCTTTTAGGGGCTTGTGAATTCAGGTTTATGAGCAGTCTTGTAGTAACAAGCTAAGTCCCAACTCTCCTTGCTGTTTACTGGCTATATTGATGTATTGGTTAAGTACTGAAACAGCAAGGCCTTTAACACCAAATGCAGTGGGGACTGCAATAAAATGTGGCTGAATACTTGCACAGCCCTGGCTCTCGTTTGGCTACAGTCTGGGTTGCATCAGGTGATGTGACAGGGCAGACATTTTCCTCCTTTCAGTGGGTGGTTTTAACCAAGTGCTGGATGTGGAAAGCATGGCTTTTAAAATGTTAGTTAGGTCATAAGTTCGCTGGGTATTTCTTGCTAGAGTTTGAATAACTATTTTGGATCGTCTCCAGGGCTATATTGCCAATCTGTATGCTCCAGGGGTTTTGCTAACAGGGTTTCAACACAGACCTCTGAAACATGCTATCTAGCTTGAAGACCACAGCAGGAAAGCGAAGTGTTACATGGAGTTATTTTTGTGGGCTGGATCTGGTGTGTGGACCATAAACTGTTCTGAGATGGGAGCTGTTTTAAAATAAGTGGTTAGTTTGTGTTCCAGGGTACAATATGACAATTTCTGTTGATGTTGTCCAGGTTACACAAATTCACCTGTCAGTGGTCAGACTCTTAGAATCATAGAATCAGTCACGGTTGGAAGGGACCACAAGGATCATCTAGTTCCAACCCTCCTGCCATGCCCAGGGACACCCTACCCTAGATCAGTCTGGCCAGTGCCTCATCCAGCCTGGCCTTAAACACCTCCAGGGATGCAACCCCAACCACCTCCCTGGGAAACCCATTCCAGGGTGTTACCACTTTCATGATGAAGAACTTCCTCCTCATAACCAGTCTGAATCTGCCCACCTCCAGCTTTGCTCCATTCCCCCTAGTCCTGTCACTACCTGATATCCTCAAAAGTCCCTCCCCAGCTTTTCTGTAGGCCCCCTTCAGATACTGGAAGGCCACAATAAGGTCACCTGGGAGCCTCCTCTTCCAGCTCCAGCTCTTTCAGTCTCTCCCCATAGGAGAGGTGCTCTTCCCTCATTGTGTTTCATTTACTTAACAGCAAAGCCCTGGCAACATTGTGGGATTGAACTGTGTCAGTGGAAGAGCCCTTCAGCCACACAACAGCAACACCCATGGTCTATGTGATGGAAAGGTGACATAAATGGCTTGCTGCCCTCCCAGAATCTCCTTTGTTTCATTAATAGTGCAAAGCAATGTGTAAGTCTCTGTTATGACACCAAAGTAGGATGCAATAGCTGGGACTTGCTTAGCTGTGGTATGGGAGAGGGGATGTGCTCATCACAGGGAATTTTTCCATGTTTGTGAAGAAGTCCTTGCAGAAACACAGGACTGTGAAACCACTAGCCAGCATAAACACCATGTCTCAAGAAATGTCTAATGTGATACCACATGGGAGAAATCATCTTCTAGCTCCTGTCAACAAATTATGGTCTAGCTATTTTGGAGAGAGATGTCAGGACCCTGACAACAAGCTGAAATGGTAGCACCTGCCTGGATGGAAAGACTTTTGGTTTTTTTTTTTTTTTGGTAAGTTAGTCTGTGTTCAGCCTCTGATATTCACAAGGGCTATCTTCTGCATTTGTGCAGAAGAGTTTGTGCATCTGTGTGTTTGCTATGATAATTGTGCTGGTTTGAGGTTAATTGGAATATTTAAATAAGAGAAATTAGGTTATAGGCTTTGAAAAGAAAAACAGTGGTGATGTCTACTTCACTCACAGGTTTACTGAGATGTACAAAAGCAAGGACATAAACATAGATAAAACAGAGTCACGCTGGTTTGAGCTCTGGCTTTTGGTCTCTCCCTCTCCTTGTCTTCTAGCTGGATCTGTGTAACCCAACTAATCGATCTGCTTCTAATGCCCCTGGCCGATCTTGCCCGTTTACCTTGCATGTAAGGTAGATTCTGGGTTAAGGTTAGAGGATGGGGGGAAGGTGGAGGGGTGGTTGGGAACCCCACTTGGGGACTCTGATCTCTGGGAGGGGTGTTGTGTTTCTGTATTGGTTTAATGGGTTTGAACTGGTGGAAGGGAGATTTAAACGGGATGTTAGGAGGAAGTTCTTCACTGTGAGGGTGGTGAGACACTGGAACAGGTTGCCTGGGGAGGTTGTGGCTGCTCCCTCCCTGGAGGTGTTCAAGGCCAGGCTGGATGAGGCCTTGAGTGACCTGATCTAGTGGGAGGTGTCCCTGCCTATGGCAGGGGGGTGGAACTGGATGATCTTTGAGGTCTCTTCCAACCTAAACCATTCTATGATTCTATGACCTTTTTACTGTATACAGCTGTAAATATTTGTAATATATTGTAAACACCTGCTTGTATGTGCTGAGCTGTAAATATAAAGCTTCATTCCTTAACTTCCAGCTGTCTGAGAATATTATTGTAAACCATCACAATAATATGTACCTGATGCAAGATACTTAACACAGACTAATGGCCGCCAGTATAAGAACAACTGCAAATCTGATTAATAAGCAGTAGAAATACCCAAGTCTGTTTCTTTTACAGTTGAAAAAGAGGATAAAATCAGAAGATTGATAAAAGTCTAATTTTTGGTCAGCTGCAGCTGCACTCTTCACATGTGCCTTATAGATTTTCTTTCGGGTCCATGTAGTTTCTGTAGGCCACACTCAGCACTGTTTAAACTCTTGGCTTCAGCTTGTGCTCAGTTGCACAATGCAACTTCAAACCAAAATTCTTTGCTCCTGCATGTATGTATTGGGTGAAAACTATACATGAAACTAACTGGATCTTATAGGTGTTTCGAATATGCATGAGATACTAAGGAGGGAGGATAGCAATGAGAAAGACTGAGCAGTGTTTTTGTCTTTAAAATACATACGCATACACATAAACACCTGTATTTAATATATAAAATGCACAAAATTATTAATTTTTCCGGTTTCTAGTTGAACAAAATTTTCAGTTGCAAAGTGAAAGAATTCAAATTTGAATTCATAAAGGAACATACAACTGATTAGCAAAATAATAAATGAACTGCTCCATATTCTATGGCAGGGAATAGAACCACAATGCTACTTTGGAGGATTACAGCAGCTCCTAGGGAGGTGAGAACTGAATCTCATCCTCAGTTCTTGCAGTAAATGAAGATGCTGATACACATTCTTCCTTGTGAAAATGCCTTAAATCTATTGCAACACCAACCTATAAAATGAGAACATTTTCAGCAATGCCAGAACCCTTTGTTCCCAGTTTCCTTGGTGTTCTTTGCTAGAATTATTGCCAAGTCGTTCAAATAAATCATGCATTTTGCTTGCAATTATGAGGGAGCTTATTATTATTTTTAAAAATGGTTTCCTCAGCATAGATTTGAGGTTTAAGTTGAACTCCTTAGAAGGAGCCACCAATCAATGATTTCCTCAGGAGAATTTACTCAGTCTTTGATTATCATCTTTGCAAGGCATGACTCAAGTCCAGACTGTCTCTTCAAAAAGTAATGCGTTGTCTGTAGACAATGCCAGAGTGTCTCAGAGACCTCAGGTTCCTTCCTCTGGCACCTTCCAGAGTGATTTCTGTGAAATGGTTATTGGTATCCTGAATGTGGTGCATTAGCCAGCAGCTGATATCTCTGAGGGATGCTTTCTGGGTAACATCTTCCTTCCTTCTTGAATGTAGCTTTGTGAAAGGTTTTGTGATGAACTGGGAATCCCCTTCCTCTCTATAGATGTCTTTTGCTCTTTGGGGTTACCCTAGAGAAGACAGGGTGGATTTTTAAGGAGTTTGTTTGAAGAAGAGGGATTTTCTTTGTTCTGCTTAGCTCCTAAATAAAGGTTTCTGTGACTGAAATGTGAGGATCTCTGTAACGTTTTGGTTAGATGCTGAAACTCAAACATGTCTCAGCTATTTAGTTCTATAATAGCCTCTGGTTCCCATAACAGTCAGGCATTTAAATAACTGATTTGAAACTATATATCCCAGGCTTAAGACACAGCAGCCATGAATATTGAACAGAAAGACAAATGTGGGCAGTGCATTTTTGGTGGTACCTTCTAAGTGCTTCAGGTGCATTTGTGAATCCTATATTGAGTCATATTTGTCTTCAGAAATACCTTTCTTTGGGTGATTCAGGTGAAGAAAATAGGGGTACGGTTGCCAGGGATTAATCTCTCGCCTGCTGTTTTGATTTCCTTTGGGTAAGTACCCGGGGACCTTCATTTTAGCTGCTGTGAACTAATCTTTAGGAATCTTGCATTGCCACAGCTGAAGCTAGGAATGCTCAGGAAATCTGCAAATGAAAGCTCCAATCTGGCAGTCACCAAAGGAAGCTAGTTAAAAGAAGAGTATGACAGACCTTGATGACATGTCCTCATCATTCAGGGAGGAATGGCAGTCAGCTCAGCTGAGCTCTAATGGCTGTTTGACACTTTGGCTAGAAGGCCATCCTTGTGGTGTTCGTCTTTGGAAATGCTCTCGTTGCCTTGACCGAATGCAATGCTCTAATATTGTGTGGCCAGCAAACCCATGGCAGGTAAGAGCTCATGTTACAGAACTCTTGGCTCACCCAGGGTCTGCTAGAGATCCATGACTCAACCATTCTTCATTTGCCCATGTGAGGGTTGTCTCCAGGAAAATGAGTTACAGATTGCTCACGGCAATGCAGCAATGTTCCCCATTTCCTCCTTCATGGCAAAGGTTTGATTGCGGCCAAGCTGATTTTCTACATCAGACTTCTCTTGTAGTTCAACTACGTTCTTTCTGAAAGGAAAATCAAAACCATGCTATTTTGCCCTGTAACTGGCCCAAATACCTCACTCTAGATGTAATTTGTACTAAAGGTCTTTCTTTAATTGTTCCTGTACCACTAGCTCATACATGCCTCCGAGAGCCAGCATTTTTTGAAGGAAAGGCTCTAAGTAAACCTCACCATTTTCTGTCACCTCATCAGTGAATGAGATCTATGTTCTGCTGAGCAAATAATTTTGCCCATCTGATATTTACAATATCTGAAAAACATCTCCTGTCTGCTCCCTGCGTTGAGAGCACAAAGAGGCCTCCAGGGCCAGGATTCAGCTGATTTCATTCAGTGTAGCTCTTGGTCTGATGAAGTGGTAAGGAATTCACTGCTTTGTCTTTAGGCCACAGACATTTAGTAATTTTAAAGCCAGATAGGACTCATTGCATCATTTATTCTGCTCTAAATAGCTTATCTGATATCTTCCTACAAGGCATTTTTTTTGGTTGTTCTTATAGCTCTCACTCTTAGAACTCTTTTCCAAATTCTTTTTCAAGCAGCCATTAGGGTTACACAGTGTGGTCTAGCAATGGTTTCATTAAGGATCTAGCCAGAGGTAACATGACTTTCCTGTTTCTACCTGTCATTCCTCAGCAGCTGATCTAAAGCTTGCATTGGTTCATAATTCTCATTATTTAACAAGTCTCACAGTTCTTTATGCTGTTCTTAAGGCCAAAATTAAGTCTTTCTTGACTTTCATATTTGTAAGCCTTTTTTGCTCTGCAGTTTTATGGAAAAATCTGGAGACAAATGCCTACTGAAGGCATTTTGTGAAACAAATTTGTGAAATGGAAGGCAAATATTCATGCTTCTGCAATGCTCCAATGGTATGGAAGGACTGGCTATGCAGAGACAAGCTTTTCCAGCAGGACATTCCAGTACTTCTGGATGCATCAGAGGAACACTATCTGAACACTTCTAAATGCTTAATTTCCAGACATTTCTCTACTGCTTCTAGGGTTTGCTCTACTCCTTGGACTTCCATTTCTTGCATGCAGCAAAGGGCACACCCTCCTGTCTGCCATCCATAGAGGTCTGAAGATTCCAGTAGAAGTGGTGGGAAAATACCCACTTCTGACTTGTATTACAACTGGGTTGGGGGAAGCAGGGTGACACCAAATGACAGCTCCATTGCCCCATTTTGCAACAGGAATAGATTCATGTAGACAGTGTCATCCTGTGGTAAGATTTATGACTTATATGATGTGGGGGTTTAGCAGGAAAAAGGGCTACAGCTTTTTACAGCTGAGTATTTCTTAGGCAGATGGCAAATAGAAAGGATATACCAGTCCAGCAATTATTTTTATTCAAGCAGATGATGTGAAATGCTGTAAATCATTCATAATGCATTGAGAAGTCAGACTTCAGCATTGTCCAGCTTACGTGACAAAGAACATAAGCAGTGGAGGTGGATTAGGAGGATCAAGCAGAATGACTTTGGTCCAGAAATCGATGACATAGAATGGAAATTCCCAACAAGTACAACACTAAATAATGATCCAACTTCTTCCTAGTCTGGGGCATTACTTATTTATAGGCAGTGTGAATGAAATTGATTTATCAGAATCACTGGCCTCATTGTTTGCAAAATCCACACGGGAGGATTTTCCCTGCATCTCAGTGAGTTATTGCTGTGCTAATCAATCCTTGAACAAATTCAGCTTTGCTGGTAACAGAGTCCAAGGAACCTTGAGGTCTGTTTGCAAGAAAAGCTGCACCCTGTTTCTCCAGTAATAGAGTCCTGAAGGAGCTCTCGGGACCTCACCTTTGTGGAAAACTGTGTTAAATGGAAAAGGCTTACATGATTGTAGTGCTTGGGGAATTGAAGAACAGTTGACATTGTGTCCAAACATTTTGCTAGATTCCATTCTCTCTTAAACAGAGGGCTGTGTACTGCAGCAGGCTGGGAGGAGCTTCCTGAGTATCTCAGCTCACTCTGCATCACCAGCTCTCCCCATGGAAAGCAGCTCTGCTCCTGAGTTAGAAACTAATAATAACTGCCTAGGTAAATGCACTAAATTTGCAGGCAAATAAACTCTGATGTGTGTTCCAATGGTACTTTACTGGAGGGTCTTTTTCCTCCTGAATGTAATATATGATAATGTATACACTGAGAGTAATAGTACTAAACATAAGCAAATGGTAGACAAAGGAACAAACGTAGCATTCATCAACATAAATAGATAGAACCTGAACATCTTACAAAAAAATGTTATGACTGTTCCTAAATAATGAAGAACACTAAATATCTTCTTAATTGTGATGTAGTGGAAATGCTCTTCTTGAGACTGAGAATTTTTTTGTGGAATTGAGATGAATGAAAGGACAAAATGATAGCAGTGACTGCAATGTGAACCTATCAAAAAAATTGGAAGGCAGAATGTAGACTATTTTCTGCAAAGTTTAGTGGCCATGGTGGTGTTAGGTTAACAGCTGGATATGATGATCCTAGAGACCTTTTCCAACTAAACCAATTTTATGATTTCTATGATTTTTAAAGCTTCCATCACCATAGCACAATAATTAGGAAAATATTTTTATCTGGAGCTGGGTTTGAGTCAATAGCAAACATGGAGGAGCTCTGAGATTATTAAAGAGTAACTGATAATTTGTGTAGTCTTGTTAGTATTTTAATATTTGCTCTGACTTGCCATGGAGTTTTCAATTTATTTTATCACAGGTAAAGTCAGTCAAGGCCCTTTAAATCAACTGCTTATTGAAACTCAGTTCAGTGAAGGATGTATTTAGAATCACCTAATGGTGGTGCTGAGGTCAGGGTAAGCAGATCAAGGAGTCTAAATTTTACCCCAAGGAGAAAAATTTGGAATAAAGGGAGTCTTTGACAGTTTTCCTAGGTCCTCTCTTCTGACAGGGTAAAGCAACAAGTCACTCCTCTAGCTGCTGTTAAGTGCTGGGAAAAAGACTATCTCCAAAGCTATGTCAAGCATCTGGTTATCAAGGGAACTCAAGACTTGATAAAAAGCATCAGACTAAATGGGAGATTAGTGGCAAAAATGAGACAAATCTCACAGAAAAAAATCCAGGCAATCCACAGAGTATTTGACAAAATAACTCTGGAGCATAAGAGGGCAAGGCTCTCATCACAGTTGAGAGGAATTAAGGCAGCTCTCTGCTGCTATTTTTCTAACATTACTCAAGGATCAGAGCTAGGATTGGTTTTGCCTGGAAGGGAGAGGAAAGCAGTCTGAGAAGGAAATGCTGCCTAACAGCACAGGCTTCTTGCTGTTACAGTGTCTTCCTAAAAGCCTGCCTTGATCTGAGTTAGAGGGTAGTGGGAACAGATATTGATGAATGGGCATGAAATTTCTGCTCTCCCTGTGCAGAGATGTCCTCACTGTGGGCTGGATCTTCAGATGGTATCACATTGACTTACACTGGCAGAAAATCCTATGCACTGGGCTTGAAAGAGGTTCCAGGTATTGGTAAGAAAGAGACATCAGCAAAAGTATTTTAATGCTCAGCAACTATGTTTTCAGTGGATTGAATCCTTGAGGACTTTCAGGCTGTCAAATGTGGAAGCTTTAGCTTCCTGTAGTCCTGAAGTGCCCCTGGCTGAAAGTGACTAGTGGGCCTTTTGGGCACTGGCCATGCTGTGTCTCAGTACCCTCTCACCTTAGTATTGGCAATTGTGGTAGAACACCCAAGGAATGAGGAGCATGGAGATAAGATGGACCTGTTCTGAGTGCTGGGTCAGGGTGGGGGATGAGATATTACTCTGTCAGCATCATTAGTGCTACAGCTTGCAGCACACTATGGCATATCCTGCTGCTGCTGGATGTGATTCAGGGGAAAACTGGCTTCTTTGTTTACCATGTGTTCAACATAGAGTACAAATGCCAAAGCTAGAAAGGAAGAAACATTTACCTATGATACACAAAGATGGGAATAGAAGTGTATCTTCCATCACAACTTGATATTAGGCGAAATATGATTGATGTGCACGAATATAACCAGGAAGCAGCCACTAGCTTGGCTACTGCCTGTGCCTGGATTTCTTACTGCTTACATTCAGGTGTCAGGCAAGTTGACCAAATCTGTCCTGAGCTATCTGTTCTACCAGATGCAAAGGTGTGTCTAGTGATGGGCAGATGTCTTCTGGGTGCCACAGACCTGCAGGGCATGTGCGTCTCAGGCTCTGCCATGTGCATCTGAGCAGGAGACCTGCAGCTGGACCTGCTCTCTGGCTCAGAGAGCAGAGCAGTGACTTGGGCATCATTCCAGAGCTAAGGCAGTGTAACTTAAAATAGCACCTGAGCCTCTGAGCTGTAAACCACTAGGGCAGGGGCACACTGAACTGAATCTAGCTGTCTCCAGTGCGGTGTACTGCTCAGAATGCTAAGTTCAAGAGTTCGGCAGCACTGGATTTGCCCAAACTCCATAACTGGTATTTTACATACTGTCAATCTTGGGTTCAGCAGGGGAAAGATTAAATGACACTTTGAGGCCACTTCTGACACCAGCCTCTCTGATGCTTTGTCTACATCTTGTTTGACCTCAGTGTTGGCTTTTCTCATGCATGTTTTCCTAGAAGGCATTACTTGAAAGGGCTTGTAAATAAAACACCTGTTTCTGAACCTAAGAAGGACTATGACAGAAACTCTGCTTTGCATTTCCTAGAGACAGAATCGTGCCCATTGTACTTAGCAATAGGACCAAACTTTAACAGCTATTTACCTTGCAGCTTGCAGACATTAGCCAAACATTCGTGGAGTAGCTCTAAACCTATATGACTTAGGAAGGAGAAATGTTAAACACTGTACACAAAATTCTTGGAAATGTTTAAACTTTATGATAAGAAAACCTAAAGTTAGGAATAATTTTTTTTCCTCTTGGCTACCACAAAGGTTTTAAATGCTGTTAATGCTTTTCCTACATCCTGCTGAGAAGCTTTCCACTTTACTTTCCAGTGTGGCAGCCACTGTAGACAAAGAAGTGATTGTAATTTAGGAAAAGCAACAGATGCAGATGGATTAAATGCCTGGTCTTGACCCCCTGCATACTTGTGTGTGTTCATGCGAAAGGGAGAGGTGGGTGTAAACCTGTGCATAGAATGCCATTATCCTTTATGCAAGTGTGATTGCACTCGGGTGAAGTGGAGTGTGATCTTGTCCCTGTGATCTAAGAAAGGTATTTCCTATCTCGAGGGATGGTTTGGTGGTCTTTTCAGCACAGACTTGGGTCTTGTGAAGAGCGAGAGGCTGCTTGTTGGCTGCAGCCCAGCTGTGGATATACAGAAGAGGTGCTGAAGTGCCTGTTTGAGCTGAGGCCAGAGGATTTTTTCCTTTGGACAGAAAAAAAGGAAAAAAAAAAAAGGAAAAAAAAAAAGGAAAAAAAAATCCAAATTCCTGCATAGAGCTGGACAGGAATTTTCAGCGAGAAAATGTTATTTCTACAGGATCAGAAGTTTCCATGGGAAGCTGTCACTTTCAACAGAAGAGATCAGATGTTTCCACTGGGAGAAATGAAGTGAAATGATGTGAAATAACTGACCCTCATCTGAACTGTTTTGTTTGTTGAAGAGACCTGAAGCAATTTACATGAAGCTGTTTCCCTGCTGCAACGGTAGCACGTGCTGGGGGCACTGGAAGGAGTTAACTCCCAAGGGGAATCCTGCCATGTAGACCTTGGATGCCCAAGGAGGTACCACTGGCATTGTGGCACCCAGTACTTTGCTGGGTGATGGCCAGTGGAATGTGGGTGGGGAGTAAAACAGGAGTACATGTATCTGGGCTGTCAGCTGCTATGGAGTGCTTTTCATGACGGTGAAAACAAGCTTTAATATAAAACTTAAAATTTCCAGGTTGTTGCAAATGCATTAGAATCATAGAATCAGAATCATAGAATCAGTCAGGGTTGGAAGGGACCACAAGGATCTTCTAGTTCCAACCCCCCTGCCATGGGCAGGGACACCCTACTCTAGATCAGGCTGGCCAGAGCCTCATCCAGCCTGGCTGCAAACACCTCCAGGTAAGTGGCCCCAACCACCTCCCTGGGCAGCTCTCTTGTAATAGGGGCTCCAGAACTGGATGTAGTACTCCAGGTGGGGTCTCACCTAAGGCTGGTGTAGATAGGTTTGATCACTACATTGATTTAGAAGTTTTGAAGTGAGACTGAGTTTTCCCAGCAGATCCACTTATTTGCCTTTTTTATTTTATTTGCAGAAGGTTTGCTTTCATGAAAAATTTAGTGATTTTTAACCTATAATTCTCATGTACAATGACAATTAATTCTGAAATATGTAGCTTTTCTACTCTAAACAAATCTCTTCAAGCTTCTGTCTCTTAGGATTAATTAATTTAATTTTTCTGTTAACTATTCTATGCTTAAATACAATTTTGGAATTGAATCAAATGTTCTGCTTCATCTGAATTTCCAGGAACGCCTTGCACTCCCTGTCAGGTACAATTCAATTTAGATTTTATTTACTCTTGAAAATATTTATTAGGTTTCATTCACCTTTTCTTCCACCTTGTGAACATCAGAGGCAACTTTGAACTCAGAGGAATTATTTTCAGTTTGGGGAAGCTAGAAAAATAAGTGAACTAATTTTGAAACAAGCAGTGTATATTTTAATGTAAGTTGCTGATAAAATGTTTTGATCTTAAAAAGCAATGGTCACTAGTTGCAGAAAGGCAGAAATTTACAACAAAATTATTGTTTTTATAACATTTCCTTTCTTCCTATGGGCAAGAAAGAAACATAGTTATCTAAATACAGGATGGAGCATATACCTCAATTAAAAAAATCAAAATATGAGCCTATATGAAGTTGGGCATATCTGCAAATTAGTCTTTCAGCTGGCAGAAATATTTCCTTTCCTTTTGGATTTATTTAAGACTACATTTGCTTAATGATTGACTAAAATATGCAGCTGTTAAAAGAGGCATTCTGAGAGACCAACTGAAACATCATGCTTGGCAATTGTTTTTTTCTGCTTCACATTTGCTCTCCCAGGAGCTGAGCAGTTCATTCCCTCTTGTTTTCTGGAGCTTTAATCTGTGTTAGAGAATGTTGACACACTTCTTCAGCTGCGTGAAAGGGCCACTAATGGGGATCACACCTGACTTCAGAGGAAAGGGACTTTAAAGAAAAAAAAATCACAGAACATTGCAAATAAAAGAGAAATTCATTGAGGCAGGAAATCCACAGCTACTTCCCACAAGTGATCACCAAGTATGACGTGAACAGCAGCTTTGATTTGAGTTAGTGGTTAGCACAGTGAATGGATTTTTAGCAGTGTACTCTACACAATCAGATACATGAAAAAGCCTTGTTTTTAAGGAAGATATTGTTCTCTGTTTCTATTTTTACAATGGCAACACCTCAGATTATGACTCCTTTGTATTAGGCTGGTGCAAACAGGCAGACAGAGGCCAGCCTGGCTCTGTAGAGCAAACACACCAACAATGAAAAAGTTTCCTGTTTCACAGCAAGGGAAACAAGGTGCA
Source organism: Psilopogon haemacephalus (assembly GCA_013396835.1). Taxonomy (NCBI): domain Eukaryota; kingdom Metazoa; phylum Chordata; class Aves; order Piciformes; family Megalaimidae; genus Psilopogon; species Psilopogon haemacephalus. The sequence goes on from VWZI01009198.1 coordinate 1,600,167, forward strand.
GAGAGGGGATGCAGCTCTTTCAAGCCATACCAGGGACTGGGGGCAGCTGGGGTACAGAACCCTCAAGCCTTAATCTGTGGCTTCATCTCAAAACAGAAGAGTCTTTGGGTTTGGTTGACATTGCAGGCAGCCATCTTCTGGGGTAATGCTCAGAGCCTAAGCATATGTGCCTCTCATCCTTACAGAACAGTCCTGGGTCTTCTACTCTTGCATGTGCACTGAGCAGAGAACAAGCTGTGTTGCCCACGTGCACTTTCAGAAAATAAAAGGGCTTGCAATACTTTGAGCTGATTTTCCTGACCAGAAGATTAGACTGGCTAAACACCACTGCTGCTGGAAATTGATTTCAAACATCAGCAGGGCAAGTGCTCACGTTGGCTACAGCTGCCTGGCAGGGATTGTTCCACTTTAGTAGCTGGGACGTTGCTGAATTTTCAAGTATGCTGTAATTTTCCATTGATTTTTAATGAAACAGTGCTGGTGTTTGTATAAGAAGGCACCTCATGGTTTTGTGTTCACTTTGTCCAGAGCTGAACTCATCAGGTAACATTTTTTCCTCAGTTCCTGTCCTGTCAGAGTAGCATGTCTGAAAGACACTCAGAAATTCATTCAGAAAGCACATCCATAAAGAAATCAGACTGCCAGGTTAAATAAAAGAGATATTAACTCTAAACTATATTAACCTCTAAGTTGAAGTGAACTCTTTCAGAAGAAGAAAAGCCAAGTGGGAAAGCATTTTTTTGTGTGCCTTCTCATAGCAACAAATTTAGGAAAAAAAAAAATCTGAGAAATCCTCACCTCTCAGCTTTGGTACCACAAAACCAGAGTGAACAAATTAGCATGCAGACTTTCAAACAAAGACCAGTGAAGAACCAGTGGCTATCTGCAAGGCAGCAGCAAACCAGGCCAGCTTGTGGCTGAGCACATGCAAACCTATCTGGGCATTTCCCAAGAGCACCAGATGAGCACTATATTACCTGACCCTAAGTGTCCTCATGGCAAAACCAAGTTTTATTAAAAAAAAAAAAGGGGGAAAAAAAAGGAAAAAAAAAAAAAGGCAGACAAAAATGGGCTGCAAGATTCTTGGGTGAATTTAGCCATTTTGTGCAGCAATTCTTGCTCCTGCCAATTCACAGCCATATGGGTCACAGTAGTGCCAAGGGTCACTGGTATCTATCAGATCTAGGTTTGATTTCAGAGGCCTTTGCTGCTGTCGTAGACTGGCATTATTAAGGATCTTTCTCTGGCTGCTTTCAACCCCATCCATATAAGCCCATCCATATAAGGAAAACTGCCACCACATTTCATCGGCAGGGAAGTGCAAGGGGGAGGTGGTGCTGGTTTTAAAACCTCTCTGACATTGCCTGCATAAGGTGGAGGGAGCACCCTGTACGTTTGGGATGTGTAAATCTGTCTGCCCAGCTGCTTGCTAACTCTCCAACGCAATGAGGCACTCTGCACTGCAATTAGTGACCACATCATGTGCTCAGTTACAACTTGTGGTGAAACAAATTGGAAGGAAAGAGGAAGCAAGTGTGGACCACAGATCTCTGTCCAAAACCCTGAAGACTCTACTAGAAGGGGAAAAATAAAAAAAGTGTAATTTTAATTTGCTGCTATTTTGCTCTTTTTTTGTGCTTTGTGCAAAACACCTTTTCTCTTTCCTTTCTGCCTATGTTTTCCTGTTCTTGTTTCAGTCTGATGTTTGTCACAGGGAGGTAGGGTTAAAAATTTTTGCTCCACAAAACACTGAAGGTAGAACAAACGTAGCTGCTTTCACCAGTGCACTTTCTACATCTTTGTATCTCTTTCTCTGATGTCTGTGTTATCCAGAGCTCCTGCAGTTGAAGCAGAGGCAGGACGAAACCAATGCATAAAATGATGTTTACATGTTGGCTACATTTTTTATGCAACGAGTCAGACAGCAGATGCAAGGAAAGAGTTGTGCAATCTCTACCCCATGGGAACAGGAAGCAGGATGGGGAGGAGGATGCTGCTTGGTGCTTTTACTCCAAACTTGGCCTCACAACCCTACTCTCTCCCCTATGCTGCTGCCCGTCCAACAGTTCTCACAGCAGGCCTCCACTGGGGGTCTACATCAGCCAGAGCCTGTTTGTGGGTCAGGTAAGCAAGTTTTACCCATACCTAACCTGAACCAGCACCACTAGACAGCAAACACTTTATTCAGCCCTTTCAAGAGGCCACCAAGCAGTGCAAACTAGAGAGGACCCTTTCCTAGCGTATCTTGCCAGCAGCAAGTTCTGTGCATGCGCACACAACATTTGCTTTCGTGTGACGTCTTCTTTTGCCAGGGGACATTTTCCACAGATGCTGGCAGAGATCACTCTGCACCTGCACTTGTGTGTGTAACTGAGCCTGTGATGAGTCCCTTTGTTTGAACAACTGTGGTTTCAACTCTGAGCTCTGTTTTTATTTTATTTTCCCCATATGCTTACAGCTCCCATTAAAAAAAAAATCTCCTGCATCTACCAAATCTGTGCTGAAATGGATTTACTGCAATTTCTGCCTTCTCCTCTTGTACAGACCAAACTCGTGGTTCACCTCTCTTTCCCCTCCTGCATACAGCTACTTTGTCTGTTGTTTGTTTTCATCACAGTCAAAAGGTAAGCTGTGATATCTGGGAGCCATCCCAACATTATTAAATAACACTGACAATAGTCACGAAGAGCAGGGCTTTCTTTGTCTTGACACATATTTTTATACCAGTGTCAAGGTTAAATTTAATTTTGCTATGGTTCTTAGAGGGATGATGCTAGAGCAAATATGAATATAGCATGATTGAAACTGTTCCTGGTCTTCCTGAAGAATGACCATTTAGAGGTAGTCTGGGAGTGACTTCCTGGGCTGTTTCATCCTTGGAGGCAGCTTAGATTGGAGGTAGAGGTGGCCATGTGTGGCCACTCGATTAAGTGACTGTTGAAATATGTAGGGATTAGGGACACTTTGTAAATCAGTAGCAGGATTTGAAGGAGGTTTGAAAAGACTGAGCACAGGCAGCATTGCAGCCTGCTTGCCTTGCAGAACTTCCCCCTACCAGCTGGTATAACTGCACCACATGGCATTGCTTTAAAATCAGCACAAGAAGTGTGTCTCATAAGCAGCAGCAGAAATCTCTCTGCTGGAACTGAACAGAGGTGGCAGCTATGTGGCACAGGTATGTGATGGATCAGCCTGGCATGGGAGCAGGATGGATGGAGCTGCCTCACTAGCTGAGACGTATGGCACTATTTTTGGCAGTTTAACTGCATGGTCAGTGATGAGTTTAGTCTGATGCAAACTGGCACACTTCCCTGCTGAGGCTCGTATGGCAAACACTGCTGCTCGGTCTATGTTCTTGAATTGTTTCCCTCTTAACTTGCCATACTTCTGTCTTTGCTCTCTGTTTTTAACCCTGTCTCTAATGTATGTGCAGAGAGATGTCTGCAAGGCAGACAGACTGTACCCTGGGAAGGAACAACACCTTGCCCTGGATGTTGAAGCATTGGTACACCTCCTGCAGTGCAGGAGTTTTGCAGCACTTCAACATGGTGAGCAGGGGCCTGCTGCTACTCTTTGTGTCTGGACAGGCTGGTAAGATATTCTGGTCCTAGTTTCTACACACTGTTTTTAGGAAACTCTCACTGTGTTGTTTTTCCCCCTGTCTAATGTAAAAAGGTAACCCTCCTCTAATCTGGTTATTAGAAAATTGTCCCTCTTCACAGGTCAGAGTGGACTCAAAAGCATCACTTTAATACTTGACCTTTTGCTTCTGGCCCCTGACCGTGGCTGGTGCAGCTGACCAGAGATGAGATGGGATGTGTCTGCACAAAAGGCAGTGAAGGGCCAGAGGCCAATTGTTTCTCTGAGTCAGTGGCATTTTTTTTCTTCCAGGAATTTTGTTGCATCATGAATTAAAGGTCATCTTTCTCTTGGTCAGGGAACGGGGCTGACCCTGATCCCACCACTGCTATGGGATACTCTCTCAAAGGGACTGATCTCATGATGTGGGTACAGAGGAGGAGGGGAGGACACTTCCACAGGGTTTATTCCCAGTTCAAAACATTACCAGGAAAGGCCTGATAAATCCCTTCTGAGGAGATTTCTCCTCAAATGCTGATGTCTCATTTCCCCCATCAAATTCCCCATGGAGTCATCATCAGCATTAATCTTGCTCTGGAGGATCACACCACTCTGGCCTGCACCCCTCCCCGTTGGGGAGAGGCTTCCTGCATTTGAGTCAGTCTGGCAGCGGGACCAGAGCAAGCAGATGGAAACAGAAATGGGCTCTACTCATGTGTTACATCCTCCTTGCATGTACTGACATGGAGTGAAGCTCTGCCCCACTCTACCATGCCATGCTGACCTACGTGCTGCACATCCCTGCAATGACAACCCAGCCTTATTCAAATGCTGCCACTTCAAGCTGACTTGCAGCACCAGGCTTGTGTTCAGGGAATGGTGGGCTAACATCCAGCACAGAAATCTGTAGGACTCATATTACTGTGCTTAGGAAGTACCCATAAAATATCAGCTCACCAGACACACTTGGTGATGGAGGGACATCAACAATGAGTCAGATTTGCTGTTTGTCATTGCAGCTCGTGGCTGAAGCACTCTGGGTAACTGTGTGGCTTCCTCAACCTCAGCCCTGTACAATGGGGAGAGGAAGACAGGGAAATGTTTCATGTGCTTATGTCTAATGTGTTCCACTTCGAGCAATGAAGTGCTGAAATCCCGTTTCATGTGCTTATGGCTTGGTCTAATGTGCTCCATTTCCAACAATGTGTCTTCTGAGATCCCTCTGACCAACAAGGTGCCTGGAATGCCTAAACTAACCCAGCAAGTGAATGCTGAAAAAGAAAAAAAAAAATCTTTGTCTTATGCTGGATTTTATAGCATGTTCTTTTAAAAGAATGGCCATTTCCTGAGAAATTTCCTTTTAAATGAAAGTTACAAAAGAGAGTGTTTTATTTGTAAGGCGGACCTGGTTACTTTTCTCTGAAGACTGACAAAAGGATTTTAAGGTGTTTCTTTGGAAAATACTGAATTTACTCAAGTTAGTGGGGGTGTGTGTGCGCAAACACAGCCTGGTTTTAATTAGTTCTGCTGAGAGTTGTGGCTAGCACAATCTCTTTTATCCACGCCTCAGGAGGAAAGAAGAACATCTTTTGGTTGTGGATGGAAGACGTACAACGTTTTTCCCTCTTCCCGTGACACAGGCTGTGGGTGCAGCCCAAACCCAACGCACTGACGGACTGCTTTTGTGGGCATATACTTTAGAAACGTTCACAGGAAGGTTATTATGCACACGAGGACCTGCAAAGAGCTGACGCTAGTGCTGACAGGAGAGTGGAAAGACGGCAAAATGTATGTGACAGGCAATGTGCTTTCCTCTTGCGGGAGTGAGGAGATGATAGCGTTTATCAAAGTGGATAGTGTGCTTGTGACTCTGGGTTCACGTGATTACGCTTACAGCCCTTGCAGCTGCGTGACTGGCTCTGCTGCACTGCCTGTAAAAAGATCTTTTGTCCCTTTAAATGTCACTTGCTGTCACATCTTGGAAAAGCTGAGGAGTCAGTGTTGACATTAATGCAAACAGATCTAAAAAAGTATCTGGGAAGGTTCCACTGATAAACACTTTGGCCCTACTCTTGTGGTTGGATGTGTGTGGGCAGATGTGTGTGTTCCTGCAGAGCCTCTCTGACAGCAGAGAGAGGACATGTGTTTTTAAGTCAGCTATTTGCCACGATTTTTTTTTTCTGGACAGGGTCTTAGTGGAGGGTTTTGAAAGGCAGCAGAACCACTGCAGAGCATAAAACCACTAATTCTCACTGGGAATGTACTTCATAAGTGGCTTTGGCTCTTTTGAAACTCTAATATTGCTTTATTGCTTAAGAAGCATTGGCTAATGCTTTCTAATTTTCCCTTTACACTTTTCCATCCTGCTACTTCCTACCTTGTTATGAGTCATAGGGGCCTGAATTTTGCCTTCATAGAATCATAGAATGGTTTAGATTGGAAGGGACCTCAAAGATCATCCAGTTCCAACCCCTGCCATAGGCAGGGACACCTCCCACTAGATCAGGTCACTCAAGGCCTCATCCAGCCTGGCCTTGAACACATCCAGGGAAGGAGCAGACACAACCTCCCTGGGCAGCCTATGCCAGTGTCTCACCACCCTCACTGTGAAGGACTTCTGCCTAACATCCTCCCCTCTGCCAGTTTAAACCCATTACCCCGTGTCCTGTCATTACAAGACCTTGTGAATAGTCCCTCCCCAGCCCTCCTGTAGACCCCCTTCAGATACTGGAAGGCTACTATAAGGTCTCCTGGAAGCCTTCTCTTCTACATGCTGAAAAGCCCCAACTCTCTCAGCCTGTCCTCATAGCAGAAGTGCTCCAGCCCTCTGATCATCTTCGTGGCCCTTCTCTGGACTCTCTCCAACAGTTCCATGTCCTTCTTGTGCTGGGGGCTCCAGAACTGCATACAGTAGCTATTCATGTAAACCCCTCATCTTCAACCAACCAGAGACCAGATGAAGGATAAGCCTTGTGTGGAAATACAGAGGTCCATGGGGTTTGCATAGGTGTTTTGCATATCCAATGATTCTTTGAGGATGCAAAATAAATTTTCTAAATATAAGATTACATTTGACTGAATCTTGATTTTCAGTCAAATCCTTTTAATGGCAAACCAGGCCTTAAAACACCATTGAACACTTACTTTCAGATATTAAGACCTGTGATGTGTGTGCACCCAAGTTTTCACTCGGTAGTAGTGAGAACTGAGTGAACATGGTTCGTATAAAACTTGTGACAGTGAAATTTAAGAACACACCATTTCTGTCTTTCTTAAAGATGCTATTGCTAGAAAATGCCCTAGAAGATTGTCCTGCCAAAAAGTGTGTTTGTTCTTCTATGAGTGATACACGTGGGAGCTGCACTCTCAAGAGACGTCTGTTCCTAAAAGATCTCTTCCCTTTCAGGCTTTCCAAGGTCATGCTTCAACACGAGACTTGAAAATCTTAAATGCCAGCAATGTGGGGCAATCTGTTAAACTCAGATTCTATGTAAATTATCTCCCCCCATTATTGTTGAAGCTTAAAAAATTCCATCAAATTTGCTATCTTAGAATCATAGAATCAGTCAGGGTTGGAAGGGACCACAAGGATCTTCTAGTTCCAACATCCCTGCCATGGTCAGGGACACCCTACCCTAGATTAGGCTGGCCAGAGCCTCATCCACCCTTGCCTTAAACACCTCCAGGGAAGTGGCCCCAACCACCACCCCCCTGGGCAAGCCTGTTCCAGGGCCTCACCACTCTCATGGTGAAGAACTTCCTCCTCAAATCCAATCTGAATTTCCACACCTCCAGCTTTGCTCCCTTGCCCCTAGTCCTTTTACTACCTAATAGCTGAAAAAGTCCCTCCCCAGTTTTTCTGTAGGCCCCTTTCAAATTTAGTGTCATAGATCACGCTCTTCTCTTGTTGCAGTGTCTTTTACATATGTGCCCAGAGCACCCAGCCTATCACTCTGGTTGTCTGTGTCTTTGGTGTTTCAGCATTTTTGGGTTGAATTCCAGTAAGTCATTGGAAAAGTCCTGTTGACTGCATTGGAAGCAGGAACTGGCTTTTGAAACTCTCTTCGTGGTCTGAACTTGACATGGACTGTAATTCACAACACCCACATCTAGAAGGGTAATAACAGCCTGGTAAGGAGGGTTAACTGTTACCCTTAAAAGTGAAATGCCTTTATACAACTTAGTTGTGAAAATGGCTCTGTTGCGCCCCACTTTCCATAACTAATAAAAAAAGACAGCATTGTCCTTTCCAGACACAGCCTGAATGGTAAATGCATAAATAAAGTCAACATGGCTGCCTGACTGCCATGAGTATTTTTTCTTGCAGTCCCTGTTTACTAAAATGTTAAGTCCTTCATTGTAATTCCACCTCCAGTGGAACAGTCCTCCATCAGCTGTCCCTGGGAAAACAGAGTTAGTGATGACAGCAAAATCATTGTGATGATCTTTTCTATGCTCTCCTGCTGCTTTGTGAAAATTTTGGCTAAGAGGGCAGTGCTGCTCTGGAAACTCGGTTGTGCTTTTGAGTCTCCATTATGAATTAAAACACAACATCATTTTAAACAGCTACCAAAATTCAGTCCTTGGGTAGCTTGGGAAGGGTCTGTGTTAATAATTTTTTTTTTTCCCCAATTATTCTGTGACTCAAGCAGCAATGAGTTACCATACCCATCTGGCCATATATATTTAGATATAAATTTTTTTTCGCAGAGAAGGTTTGCACATAGTTTTACAAGAAGGAGTGGAAGCTGTTGTAGTTTACTTGTCCTCCCTCTCCTCCTCGTCTCTTTAGACTTAATTATTATCTTTTGTCCTTGTTCTTTTGACTAATAACCTTTGGAAGAAAGCAAGTACCTTTGAAGGAAAGCTGAGCACTGAGATACCGCTCAGCTCACACAATGCAGTTCTCTAAAAAGAGTGGTGTGAAGCTGGAAGATCACTTCAGCCATGTTCATGAGGGTCCCTGGAAGATTCCCAACTTGCCAATTCCAGGCAAGTCAGGAAAATGACAGATGGTAGGAAAAAAGTAGATGGCAGATATCTTCCAGATGTGTTGTCAAGTAATGTGGGATCTAATATTTTGCACACCTACAACATCTCATGAAGGTATGAATGCTTGTTGTATTTCCTCCTAAATATGGTAAAATAGAATCTGCTATACCATTTACCATGGATCCAGTTATCTCATTTGGACTCATTTGTACCAATAACTAGTATTCTAAATTATTATTTTTTTTTAATAGCCAGATTTTCACACAGACAGAGACCCTTACAGAAAGCCTTTCATGTAGATTTTGTAGACTTACACAATCTTCTCATGTTCATCAGCGTCAGGAACACTTTCTTGTGCTCTCCATCATTATTTGCCTTACTCACCGAGACACTTGCCATAAGATGATTTTGACCCTTTCTCTGACAATGAGACTCCTACATTGTTTGAAGAGATCTACCTCCCCCGAGTTTGACTTTGGTGGAACTGAGCCTGGTTTCTACAGTTTGATGCAGGCAGTGATATATTATAGTTCTGAAATTGCTTGGGAGGAGGAGAGAGGAAGAGAACACAAGAGCAGAGAGGGAGGAGGTAGGCAATACAGCACTGTGGACTGTTTCCTAGAATCATTTAACGGCTGCTTTGAATTGCTGAGAAACTACACCAGAATTTTTACAGAGGCAGTGTATAATTGTATAGTTACAATGTAGTGATATGGATAATGATCACAATTAAAAAACCAAAAAAACCCAAAAAACATTTAATCTTCTCTCCTATATTTAAAAAAATATATATTACAGCAATTTCACAGACCATAAAGTCATAAAGTATCATTCACTACAGGATACAGGATATGGAAACTACTTGCTTTGGGATTGGTTTGCTTGGAGTTTTTTTATTGGTGTGTTCGGTTGGTTTTTTGGGCTTTTTTTGTTTCCAGCAGCCTCTACAGGTTGTTGCTATGTATTTGTTAAGAACTCACTGGCAAATAACACAAGTGAAGACCAAGATAACCCTACACCAAATCCTGATGCCTGTCCCAACCATGAATGCAACTGCAGTCCCAGGAAAAGCAGATGCTGGCTCATGTGATTAAAGCTGTCAGAATCAGGGGTGGGGTGCAACCTTTCTTTCAGTGAGTGGCAATCTCTCATCTGATCCATGCAGACATTCTGTGAAGCAAAGTCCTATATTTCAAGCTTTGTAACTTGCAATCCACCAGGTACTGGTAAGATTCCAGTTTGAAGAGGCATTTTGATTTTGCTTGCCTCGTACTGGGAGATGTGTGAATGTGCTTGTTTATGTGAGATTTGGGAGAACAAAGGCTAATTAAATCCCACCCTTCCAACAGAAGAGATATTTTTCCAACCTTGAAGTGAATTTTCTATGTCTGTATGTTTTGGCTTTTAAACTCAATAACCTGCAGGCATCAAGCACGTCAGCAAAGAAATGGAAAGTTCATTATTACACTATTAGAAAGTTTAAAACTTAAAACCAGAGGCTATAACAACAGCAAATGGGATATCAAAGAGTTGCCCTTCTACTTGAGCCTTTCACTGTATTCAGGCTGGAGGGATGCTGTGAAGGTTATTTTGCTGTGCCTGTGCACTCTCCAACCACCACAGTGTGTTGTGGGCATTGTGGGGTTTTTTTGGATATTATTGTAGATCCTTATTCATCCAGATAAACAGAACACAAATAGACAGTACGAATTTTTGCTGTTGGGGCATGTGAATGAGCATTCACTCCCTGCCCAGTCTTGCTCTGAGCAGTGTATCTGCAGTGAGTGTGCTACATGAATTTCACAGATCGGTTCATTCAGTTGTACAACTGGCCCATAGATTACAGTATGGATTTGGCTTTAAAAAAAAGTATTCCAAATTTTGGGCTGTTTGAGGTAATTTTGGCTACTTTGGATATATGATGTCCTTAAAAAATAACATTCCCTTCTGTCCTGAGCTTCCTACTCTATGTTCCTCACTGCTCCATCTGGACTGTTACCTTGCTGCTCTGTATTATTTTTTCCACACAACCCCTAACCTTGATGTTTGCAATACTGGAAGCTTTTTCCTACAGACCTTATTTTCTAAACCTTCTATTATTTTTGTGACCTTCTGGAACACTGGCTGTTTTGGGAGCGTTCTTTGGAAGAATGATTTGATACAGAGTGAAATAATTCCAGCTTGGCCTTACAGGACATGTGTTTCCACCCTGATATCCTGCCTTTTTAATCCCACAGTGTCCTTCCCCACAGTCACGCAGGTGCTGTGTGCAGCCATGGTTTGCACGCACAGCAGGAAGGTGCTTTCACAGTGGTTGCAGAGTCAGATGGGGAATGAAGTTTCTGAACTAGCGAGGATGCTGCCACCAAAAGCAAAATGCCTCTGTCTGTCATCAATCTGTTTCTGTATAAACAAGTTTTAAATCTTTATCTGCACATATATCCTCTGAAGTAAGTCTCCTGTGTCCTGCACTGTTGCTTCCTAAGAGCGGGAAAAAAAAAAAAAAAAAAAAAAAATCTCCTTGGAGCAGTTCCTTTGGGGGATTCAGAGCTCCCTCAAGGAATGCAGTCCTGAGCCAAAAGTGTCAGGTGCAACTGATCTCACTAAAGCTGAGAGCTTAAAGTTGGTCAAGGGAGGTGAAAAGATTTCTGGCTAGAAGCCACGCCAAAGCAGGCTGGAGGCTTACAGCGCTGTCCTGTGTGCACTGATTTCTTCGATGTGTAATAGTGACCAATGTGTGGAGGGTGGTCGGAGCTTTACTTGTTAAACACAAATTTCAGGTATTAAATCTGAATTTCAGGGGGAAATGTACTTTTCAAGTGCTGAACGTGGTTATAGAGGAAGCTCCAACAGGTTACGTGACTTCTCTGTGTTCCAGGTAAGCATACTGATGCTATCCTTTAAAAGGCAAACCCTAGAAAGCACAGCTGGCTAGTATGGCTAACACAGCCCTGCCACAGGGTCTGTGCTCATCACAAGTTAAAAACAATGTCAGTGCTTAGGATACTTCTAAACATCAGCAACAGCCTGTGCACCTCTGATTTTGAGACAGGACTGCGGTATTCGTAAATATTTCAATCCTAGGGAGAGAGGCTATGGGTCAAGGTGCTGCTTCCCAGGGTTTTTTTCTAATTCTGTCTTTTCGAAATTGCCATGTGGCCTTCTGAAGTTTCCAGTTTAGGTCTGATGGGGCCAGTGATGTTAGCTGGTGTCTGAGTCTATGCAGAGGGTATAATGCTGGATTGTTACAAATTAAACTTGCAGGTACCAAACAGCATGGGAATTTTGCATCATCTTTAAATACCAGGAATTAATGTGCTTTTCACTTATGCCCTATCACCAAAAGAAACTTAAATCTAATTGGTCAGCCCATGGTAGTCTCGGTGGGAAAACCCTGTATAATTGTGCAAAACCAAAGGAGGAGGAGGAGGATTGTTTCCACTCCCTGTAGGTTGACAAACAAATAGGTTTGGATTGCTTTAATGGGCCTTGATGAGACAGAACAACAGCATCATTTCATCTGTGCCTGAGTGCTTGAGCACAGACACAATGCTGAACTGATGGCAAAATTGTGTGGCAACAATTACTGCCACGAGAGCTGCTCTGGAAGGAAAGGCGCACACAAACACAAAAAAAAAATCATTCAACTCTCTCAGTCACCACTATAAGTTAATTTGGACATACTATAGTCCCAGTACAATTATGAATTCAAAAATAAGCTCAGAGAGGGCTGTAGAGGAAGAACTGGGTGATGAAACCGATCAGAATATACCATAGTTTACAAAAAGCTGTCTTTTAAATCTTATGCCTGCAATCTATTTCTTTCTGCAGCAAAATATGGTATTTCCAGCCTACAACATGAAGTGAGTCATAGTATTGCCATTCTGCTCCCAGCACAATTGGAGCATACCTATGGTATGAAGTGGGAGAAATACTTGGCCAAGTAAAAGGCTTCAGAATTTCTTCTCTGTGCTGTCAAGCATGCTTAATAAACGGAGAGTGTAATTTTCATATTGCATAATTCAGACTTTCCTCATTCTGGGACTCTTTCAGCAAAACAACTGTGTGCTTATCTTCAGTTTGTGTTTAAGTGCAGATGTCTGTTAGGATACTTATGGGGGACACACACTTTTCTAAAGGTTGGGCTTCCTGACATGCATGGCAGCAAGCATATTCTTGCCTGTATGGGGCTGAATAAAACCTTGCAGGTAGATACGGATTGTGGCCATTAGTGGCAGAAAGCACATGATTTTCTAATGGTCTGTAACCCTTCATCCTGTACATCTGCTGTTTCCCTCAGGACAGATTTCAGTGGTCTCCAGCATCACTCATGTGGACATGGCCTCAGCCAGGCTGTGAGAAACAGCTTGAAGAGAAGTAAACAGAAAGCATGTCTGCCCAGTTGAAAAAGCTTTGGGGCAGAGAATGAAATCCCCATCCTGGCCATGACAACAGGCATGTTGCCTTCAGCAGACCGTATTTCAATCAGATTGAGAGAAGCAATCACAATGCATGTGGCTGGCTGGGAAATATTTTGGCAAACGAAGCAGGGCTTAAATGTTGAACTCTTCCAGGAGAAAAATAAAACAGGAGCAACCTGTGTACACAGAAAATGGCAGGTGGGTCTGCTTGTGGGTAAAACTTTGGTAGATGACACAGATGATTTGGCCATCGTTCCTGAGTTGCAGCTGTATGACTCCCCAATGTTAATGGTTCCCTCCAAATAAAATGTGAGTATTGACATAAATGTATTTTCATATCAAATTCTTGAGTTCTCATGTATTGCTGTGCTTATACTAGAGGCTGTTTATGAAACACTAGGTTAAACCTAGTGTTTACTTAACATACCATACTCCTTGATGTTAAATACTGTTACTATTAACTGCTGTGATGCTTGCTGCCTGCGGGGTTTTAATGATCAAGATGAGCTAAAATAACAGTGGTTTGTTTTATGTTTAAGCATTCAGTAGTATGCAATGGATTGTTTAACATTATTATGCTGTGCCCATATATGAAGTGTGTTTTTTGGCCAAACAGCTCAGAAATATTTCTTGCTCTTTGTAAAGGGAACTCACAGAATTGGAGAGCTGATGGACATTTGAACCCTCCAGAGTGTGAAATAATAATGACCAGCTGGTGCTGTTTCAGTGGGGAAAGCAATGAGCAAACGGCAAAGAGATGAGAATTAAATCTTGTTTATACCGCACCACTGAGGACCACTAAGAAACTGGTTTAGATTGGTTTTAAGAGGATTTCAGGACAAAGGGGTTTCTGAAAACCTCTGCCCTTTCAGAATGGCAACATTTCTCTGTTCATGCAGGATCTTCAGACCTCAAGTTTGAGAATAGATTCTGGAAAACAGATAGATCAACCACTGCTGAGACCCCTGGAGAAATTAAGATGAGAAAACCATCAGGAAATATACGCCTATATACCTCTTCAAACTTCTTTCCTTCTGCTAAAGTGCTAAAATGTTACTGCTGTGTTCATAAAGCAGCTTGGGGTGTCTGGGCAGACTCCCTCTTGTTTAGCAAAGAGATTGCAAAGTCAGACACTTAGCAGGATATACCTGGTTGGTGATGGATTAGTACCCAGAAAGCCAGTGCTGAAGTCATCTGGGGGCTTGTTATGGAGAAAATATGTCTTTTTGTAATTACAAGGAAACACTGGGGATATGTTAATTTGATCGTATGTACCATTTCATCTTCAGGTTTACTGCTCCCTTTTATAATTTAACAAGGTGGAACAAGATTTTCAAGAATAGTCACTATTCTTGAACACTTTCAAACACTCCTCCAGCCCATGCTGCCATGTATGTTTATGTTCACTCACTTGAAAGAAGTTCTTTCCTTACACAAGCATATGATGGTAGAAAACTGTGGAGTTCCTCTAGCAAATTTGATTTCCTTCATAAACATTTTTCTCTGGAGTCTTTCCCACCCTTGTTCCTTCAGATGTATTAATCTCCATAGGCTTACTTCTTCCTAGTGTAAGATCTGTTTTCTTTTAAGCCAGCTTCATGTCTGGGAAATGTACACTCTGATGTTCCAAGAGGGCAGAGGGAGGTATTTCTAGAGATAGCAAGATGACAAACAAATAGGGAGAAATTCTAGGCTTGGCTACCTTAGTATAAACTCAGCCAATGGATTATTTTTTGATTTTTTTTTTCTTTTTTTGAGCTGAGGTTTCCCATCTGTCAATGGGTGGATATAAATCCCAGCAGATGTTGAAGAAACATCGGGAGTGTATCCATTGCACTCCCAGTGTCGGTGATCATAGTGGCTGCTCCCTCCCTGGAGGTGTTCAAGGCCAGGTTGGATGAGGTCTTGAGTGTCCTGATCTAGTGGGAGGTGTCCCTGCCTGTGGCAGGGGGTTGGAACTGGATGATCTTTGAGGTCTCTTCCAACCTAAACCATTCTATGATTCTATATATATTTGCTGAGCTAAGGAAATTTGTTGTCTTCCCTCCCAATGGGTGGCTGCAAAAATTGTGGTAGGTCTAACATCCTTTCTACAGCTATTGAGAGTCTCTGATACCAAGAATCATGCTTAACTCTCGTATTTCCATAGCCTAAGGTTTAATCAGTATCTAAATGAGACATTTATAAACTAATGGGATGGGTGCTGAGCAATGGACTCGATGCCATCCTGCAGAGAACACCTTGATGTCTGAGACATGGCTATAGAGGAACTGGGAAGCTTCTGTAGATCAGGATGCTGAACGAGGAGGGGATCTGAACCTCTTGGGAATCAAAAGAAGGGGAGAGGATTTTCCAGGGAACCAAAAATGCTTGTTTTTAAATTGAATTTCAATTATCCAGCACTACGAGACAGTTAAAAAAAAAAATGTACTAAGTTTTCTTAAGACAGAGAAAGAGACAGAGATATTTTCCATCCTCTTGCATCTGGCCACAGCCCAAAGTGCCCAGACAAGAGAGAAGAGTCTTCCAGCCAGCCACATTCTTTTCTAAGCCAGGAACAACTCTATTGTACTGTGTGAATGCCAGGTTCCTTCTGGGCTCTGCACGTTTGCTCAAGTTGGTGTTTATCTTGCCTGTTCTGCCCTGGCTTTCTGGTTCCTGTTACTGTTTTCTCTTATTGTTGCTGGTGAACTCTGGCCCTTACCGGGATTATGGTGGAGTTGCCTTTGTCTGAGGAGATATGTGAGATATTTTGCAATACTGGAGTGCCCCTGCCCCATGCTGAGATGGCATTTGTATTCACCTGCTGATCCATCTATTATTCTTCTTGACATACTGTTAAAAAACATGGACAGAAATAAAGCTCATTTACTAGCTCACATCATTAACAGGGGTTGCAACAGTGAAATGGTGAGTGGTACTAGGACTACTGTCTTTGCTTAGTAAAATGCATCTGTGCAAGTGATTTGGAGGAAAATTCCCTGAAGTGGAAACTATAGGCACTTTTCTAAGTGGTTATACACATTAACATAGCAAACAAAGACATTTGGAAAAAAATATTCCCAAACATATGGCTTCTTTGTGATGTAATACACCCTCTTTTTGACCAAAAATTCACACAGTTATTAATATATTTCTTTGCACCCCCTGTAAATATGTAAGGGTAAAATGGATGTCTTCTTCTTGAGAAATTGTCTGTTGTGTGTCATAAATATGTTCATTCTGACTTCCTGGGAGCTTAATGGTTTGCACAGAAATACATTAAGGAAATAGTTTACTTCTTTCACTTGTTTTATTCATCTACTTGTTGGTTTTCTCTTATATGTCATGCATTCTTTCACTTCAAGGGTTTCCTGACTTAGATTTGCTTTGTCCCAAGCTCTGTGAGTCTTCCAAAACCAGATGAAGCCAGCAACTTTTGTAAGCAGAGCAAATGTTCAAAAGAATTGCCTAAAAATCTATTATTTCCACTGCTTTCAATGTCAGAATGTATTTAGCACAATCTCCTTGGACTCAGATCATCAAATTCAAAGCTGTGTATTGCGGCATAAATATTTACAACAAATAGAAACTATATCTAATTTTAGGTATCCACACCCACCACACCCACTGGGATACGAAATCAGTCAGGTTACACTTCCAGCTCTTCTAAGGAGGAAGATCGATCAGACCCCACCCGTGGTGCCTTCTCATAACCTCTGGTGGCTCTGTTTTCGTTCTTGCTCAACAGGTCACAGCAGCAGCACACTAAAAATGGTTGCCCATACAGGAAATCTGAAATTCACTGTTTTTCACTCCATATGTCATTCGTACCAAGACAGAGTTTTGAGGCCTCTGTTGAGAAGCTCCTGGGAAGGACAGACCGTTTTATCTTCTGGCTTATGGAATGAATCCTTTCTGTCAGATAGCAGAGTTGTGGTTTGTCAACGTGACTGAGAATAGAAATCTGGCTATGTGGAGGGGATCCTGAAAGTAATCTGACAGTAAATGATCTTAGAAACTGAAATACAGATTGAATTTCAAGTTTAAACTAGCTGAACATAACCACGATGCTGTCCTTCCTAACAAGGCATGAGCTCCCAGTCAGGTCCTTAACGGTCTATTTCCTCCATACTCTGTAAGAAGCATTACTAGAATGCGGTCCCAGGCAGCATCTTCCTTGTCCACTGGGCATCATGGCTGAAGTCTTTGTCCAAGTGACTGACTTTGGTGACCACTCACTGGAGCAAGACTGTGTCTGACAGAGGGAAGAAGTACTTTGAAAAACTTTGAGAGCACTTGGGCTGTCTTCCTTCACCAAGAAATCAAACCTATGAGTACTTTGAAAAACTTTGAGAGCACTTGGGCTGTCTTCCTTCACCAAGAAATCAAACCTATGTAGTCTTACTGTTTAGAAATGTGGATTTATGAGACAGCAATGCAATGGCAAATGTTGCCAGAGAAGAGGAGAAGAATACACTCTGCAGATAGCCCGAAGATTAAAGATGCAGGGAGTGAGACTAGTTTGAAAGACTGTTTTCTCCACTCTTAACTGCTTCCCTGATTTTGCCATTAGGTTTGCCAAGGCTCTCAAGGATTGCCAGCCTCCTGCTGCAACCACTGCTGCAGCTCTTCATATTGAGGGTGCCTAAAGCCACACCTGGGCTTGAGCAATTGGATGCCTTTCTCTTGAAAATTTTGGTCTTTGATGCACAAATATTTCTTTTAGAGGAAGTGGGAGTTAAGTCTGCCTTTGAATAATAACAATTACAATAACTGTAAAATGGATAATAACAGCAACCAACAAGAACTGGCCAGGGGGATGCCTTGCGACAGCTTCTGAGGTTTTACAATTTATTTTCATTTTACGATGGAATGAAAACAAAACCTTCAGATATTTTGTTTTCAATTTAGGTCCTTCTTGCTGCACTGTCAGAAATAGCCAGAGGGCTCTGGACCTCAAGAATTTGTCCTTACAAGCATTTAAAAAATTCTTCAGCTTTCATGAATCAGCATTTTCTCCTGGTGGGATAGTTCACCAAAAATGCTCTGGCCAGAACTTCTGCTAACCCCAAAAAGTTCAAAACCATGAGTCATATCCCCCAAAACATAGTTGTTACAAATCACTTGTTTTATAGTTTGTGGATTGCTTCTGGACTGTCTATTCTTAAATATACCTTTCCCCTCCATCCTCTGAGGATGTACATTTGTTTCCCACCCTCCTTCAACTCTTCTCAGGCTTTTTTTTTTTTTTTTTTT
>VWZI01009198.1:1618425-1671240 GCA_013396835.1 Psilopogon haemacephalus
TTTGCCTTTTTTAACCTCCTCTAACTTAGACACAAGAAGCAATGTTGGGATAATGCTGTGGCAGAAGTTTGCCAGGAAAGAGGTGGCTGCTGGATGGCCTCTGCAATGGATAGTGGGGTTGTCCCACTACCGTCTTGCAAAGCTCTGTCTGACAGTTTGTTGGTTCTCAGATGGCATTTCCCATCAGTCAGAGCTAACCTCTATGAAAAGGGAAGAACATCTGCTCTCATGCCCTGGCCAGCTGCAGCTCTTGCCAGCTCGGCAGCACTTCAGGAAATCAGAAGAGCCACACGGTAATAATTAACACTCAGTGCTTGTGGGGCAGCTGCTATGTGTGCAATGTCTGTGTGGTTTGGTTTTGGACTCAGCTGGCTCAGAGATGGCTCTGCAGGACCCATGTCTAGTTCTGGCCAGCTCCATGCCCCATGCTGCAACCAGACGTGCCTTGGAAAGACAAACTCTATTTCTCTTTTCCTAACATTTCAGGTGGAAAGACCCTCTTCTTAGAGAGAAAAGCAACATGGCAAATAATTACTGAGAAAAGGAACGTGGCTTTTCATTCTGAAAGGTGGAGACAACTGCAGAAAGAGGATCAAGACCTGCCAGGACTTCATGTGATGGAAGAAGCTACACAGTGCTAGTCAGGTGGCCTTCGTATGAATTGTCTCATGCACCTCACTGTGACATACTATGAATGTACTCAGCGAGGGAGAAGGTACCCTGGTGTGTTGTCAGATTTCATCTTGCTGGGCATAGTCTCAAAATACTGTTTTGCTTGCAAAATTGTCACAAGACTTAAAAAAAAAAAAAAAAATCTGTCATGCTTGTGCATTTAAATAGAGGGCATGGGGAGTGAAACCCAGTTTGGAGCACCATATGGAGGCAACACAAATTAACCTGTTCCACCATTTTCTTGGCATAAATTTCCCATGCCAAACATTATTTCAGATTGGGACCTCATTTTGCATTCACATTCTCTGTCGCTTCTTCCTTCCTTGGAAGCATCAGGAGGGACTTAATGTATTGCTCCAGGCAGGTCTTTACAGGAAAAGAAATAAATTGGGCAATATACTTCAAATAATGGAAGAATGAATTATTTCACCATTTTAGCAGTTTTCCAGGCAGGAGACTAGAGGGAGAAAAAGCACTTAACACAGTAAAATAACAAGAACCACAGCAACCTCACCTCACTGGACTTGAATCAAACTGAATGGTTTAGGTAAATTCCCAGCAGATCTCCAAGTGGCACACTCTATCAGAGAATATTACTATGCCCAGCAAGGGAAATTCTCCATGTTAATGATATCACGAACTGTCTCAGCTAATGTGAAGTTCTTCTGTAAGGTCTGGTTTCTGGCAGATTAGCAGAATGTTTTTGGAATATGAATTCCTCTTTTAATGTGGAGTTTGTTCCTGTTTTCGTGGATGGTATTCCTGGAAAATGACTTTCTTAATGCTGTATTTCACATATCTTTTTAATGAAATATGTTACTCCCTTGTATTCCTGGAACAGACTGAAAATATTTCAAGCAGCAACTAGAAGACAGTGAGAGGGAGGGAACTGTACGTAACTTTCGAGATTACATACATGGCACAAAGCAAAGCAGCACTAGGAAGGTAAAGTATCTTTCTAAGAGCCTAAATAAGAGCACCCAAGTGTCCTCCTAAGTTTTGTTCTGGCTTTTGCTGAAAATCTTAATGGCAAGTTTTCAGGGAGCCAAAGTGGGATTAAATAAGAGAGTTGATTCTGTCACTCAGCTCTCGTGAGACCTCACCTGTGTTAAACTCTGGGGCCCTCAACACAAGAAGGACATGGACCTGATGGAGTGGGTCCAGAGGAGGGTCATAAAAATGATCAGAGGGCTGGGATACACCTCCTCCCAATACAGGCAGAGACCTGGGGTTGCTCAGCCTGTAGAAGTGAAGGCTCCAGGGAAAACTTCCAGTACCTTAAGGGCACCTAAAAGAATGCTTGGAGATGAATTATTTACAAAGTTGTGTAGCACTGGGATGAGGGCTAGTGTTTTTAAGCTAAAAATAAGGATATATTTAGATTGAACATTAGGAAGAAGTTCATTACTATGAGGGTGGTAGAACACTGGAACATATTTCTCAGGGAGGTGGTGGATGTCCCATCTCTGGAGGCATTCAAAGTCAGGCTTGATGGGGCTCCGAGCAACCTAATCTAGCTGGAGATGTAATGGCAGGGTATGGGGTAATGGGTTTAAACTGGCAGAGGGGAGATTTAAACTGGATGTTAGGAGGAAGTTCTTTACAGAGAGGGTGGTGAGACACTGGAATGTGTTGCCCACGGAGGTTGTGGCTGCTCCCTCCCTGCAGGTGTTGAAGGCCAGGTTGGATGAGGCCTTGAGTGACCTGTTCTAGTGGGAGGTGTCCCTGCCTATGGCAGGGGGTTGGAATTGGATGATCTTTGAGGTCTCTTCCAACCTAAACCATTCTACGATTCTATGTTCCTACTTAATGCAGAGGGTCTGAATGAGATGATCTTTACAGGTGACTTCTAACCCAGTGCACTCCAAGATTCTATGTTCTTATGACTCTAAACTAGAAAGAAATTGGAAGGAATTCTACAGTATCCTTCATGTTTTGATGCAGCTGAAAAGGTCTATGTGTAGTTACAACTCAACAAAAATGAAGACTAAACAAGAATGAATACCTCTAGAGGTATTCTGTGATCTATCTGTAGCTAGTGAAGTTTGTGTGCCCACGTGGAGTCATTTGGGGATTGGGATCATACAACCTGACCTGTCAATAGTAGTGCTTTTGTTCAGCTTGAATAGACAGCACGAAAGCATGAAGTCCTCAGCATTACTGCTACAAGCCATTGCTTGATGATGTAGATAAACAGATGGCCTCAAGAGGCATTTTAAGTGTGGATTTGTTCCAGACCTGAGATTCCCTGGTGGAAAATTCACAGAAATTTCAAACTAGGTTGGAAAAGAACTCTGAGATCATTGAGTTCAACCTATCACCTAACCCTTCTAATTAACTAAACCAATGCACTAAGTGCCTCATTCAGCCTCCTTTAAAACACCTCCAGGGATGGTGACTCCACCACCTCCCTGGGCAGCCTATTCTAATGGGCAATCACTCTTTCTGTGAAGAATTTCTTCCTAACATCCAGCCTAAATCTGCCCTGGTGCAGCTTGAGGCTGTCCCCTATTGTTCTGTCACTGGGTGCCGAGAGAAGAGACCAACTCCCACCAGAGGGGGGTGGGGGGGATAGTTGTAGAGAGCAATAAGCTCTGCCCTGAGCCTCCTCTTCTCCAGGCTGAACAACCCCAGCTCCCTCAGCTGCTCCTCATAGGGAGCCCCCTCATCAGCCTTGGTGCCCTTCTCTGGACATGTTCGGGCACTTTGACATCTTTCTTAAATTGAGGGGCCCAGAACTGCACACAGTAGTCAAGGTGTGGCCTGACCAGTGCTGAGTACTGGGGCAGAAAGACCTCCCTGGTCCTGCTGGCCCTTTAAATGAACAATCAGGTCTCAGTGTTTTTACTGCTCATGGACAGGGTCACAAGCAACTTGCCCCCAGAACTAGAAAAAAACATTGATTTTATGCCAAGTTATTGGAGGAAAACATGCTGAGGTAAACGAACCAGTTCTGAAATGGAGGTGGGGAGATGGCTTAGAAGCCAAGAGTGTCTGAGACAGGAATGGTCTGGCCTTTGAGGACGGAGCTGCTAGCGGCAGCTGGATTGCTGCCTACTCTGGAGCTGGAGCATGAGACAGTTTGTGAAACTGAAACACATTTTCCAGCTTTATGGGATTTTCCTTATGGTCTGTTCTCAGCGAAGCAGCATTATTATTGTAAATAGATGCTCTTTTTGTCCCATCCCCCAGGGGATAGAAATGACTGTTATGTTTGAACATGTATGTTTTCCCACTCATTGCTGAAGCTGTTCTATTTCTTAAAGTCTGCAGAGCGCCAAGCATTAGCAGATACTGTTAATATCATTACTTCAAAGTTATAGTTGGATGTCTGTGCCAGAGAGTCTTTAATATGAGACGTGGCCTCTGTCCCCTCAGAATTGCAGGGGTTGGAAAGTAGTTTTAGTGAGTCATCTCAAACACCCTCTTGCACTGTGGCTGGACCTTTCTGTCCAGCCCCTCTGTACAGCCCTCTTTAACTCTTTCAGATGCCTGACTGCTGGCTCCCTGTCCTTATCACTGGGGCTGCTATTTCCGTGATACAATTGCATCCTGTTGTGACCCAGGAGTGAGGATTCTGGTACAGTGCTGTGTGGCTCTTTCCCTCCAGCTCCTGAGCCACCACCTTCCTGACTGTGCCACTCACTGTTCCTGGGAATATTTTTACAGCTGTCCAACTTTCTCCTTTGGGAGCATTTTTTCCACTTTTTTCACCCAATGTTTCTCCTGTCAGTGAATAATTTTTCCAGCCTTCTCTTCCCTTGAGGATGGTTGGTGCATTTCATGTTTATGGATTCATTGCTGTGCCAGTCCTGGAGTCAGATAGGCAACCCTGGGGCAAGCTCTGCTGCTGGGTTGGCTGGTGCACTCAACCCATATTAAATCTGGCGAGCTGTGCCAGCTGAAATGCTAGGCTCTCATGGTCTTCTATGCTTCCCCCTTCCTTGGGATTGCAAATACACCACTTTAGTTAAGGGGGCTAGCTGGGGATGTCACTCCCTAGCAAGTGCCACAGAGTGCAGCAGTCACTGTGCTCCCCAGCACCCTTCTAAGCCATCTTGCCTACTACCATATGATGACTTTCCATGCCCACAGTGATAGCTGTTTAAGAAAAAGACTTTGGTCATCATAAAAAATCGATGAATATGTATGCTACAGAACAAATGTTAAGGAAAAGCCATCACTGCACAATGAGTTCTGCATCCATTTTAGTTAAAGTTGGCAGCCATGACATGGTTGGATAACATCACTGGGTTTCTCTTGCATGGCATTCTCACCTGGCAGTATCCTAACTGCTCAGACATCAGGGATGGTGCATAGGATTGCAGTGAGGTGTAACGATGCACCTCACTGCAATCCTGGGAGAGCTTTCCTGTCCACCTGGATACATGGGAAAGTCATTGGCTTATGAACGGTGCTTGAGCATTTTAGCATATGTAGGAGTTGCATGTAAGGCTTAGTCCTTGCATTGAGGTGAGTGTGATGGCAGTATGGCTTGTCTTGGGTGAGAGATTTCTGACTCTGAATATGAGTAATGCTTGATAACAAATATGGTAAATCAACTTTTATTTTTTTTACTGTTTATTATTAACCATTATCTTAAAACATGTTTTTCCCTGATCCTTTTTGGAGAAAAAAAGAGACACAAATATTGATTCATAAATTCAGTCTAGAATTCATACATTCAGTACCTCTTGGGATAAAATTGGAGGTGATAATTCATAAAGCTTTTCTTCTCTAGTAACTTATTCCCTGCCTTAGTTGGATGATCCATAGCTTGGGATACAAGGACAATATATTAGATAGACTGGCGAGTGATCATTTTAAAAAGCAGACTAGCAACATAGTAACTTGGCATTTTTTCACTGCAAAGATAAACAATAATTTGACAGGAGATGTCATTACTGTTTAATGACTTTGTCTGAACAGAACAATTGAAGGAAATAGGTTTGCTCTTCCTCATCCCTTGCCATTTCCATGATGTCACTAGGTTTGGCCATAACAAATGGAAAGTTAGGACATAGGAAAGGCACTGCCTTCAGGGCAAAATCCACATGCGTGGTACTAACTGTATGCAGCACTAGTACAGACATCAAGGTATCATGGTTTATCAAGACAGAAAATGAGAAGGAACCTTTAGTGGAGACAATTTGCATTGTCTCAGTCAGTAACTGAGCCACTGTAATGGTGGCTTAGTTAACACTTTGCCACATCCTGGAGAAATGAAGTTTACACAACTAGGAATTTGGTTGCTTGGATGTCTTTGCAAAGTTTTTTGTTGCTTAGATGTCTTTGCTGAGTTTTTGGTTTTGTTTCCTACACGTGGAGCATCTGGTGTTTGCCTGACTGTTACGTACTTGGTCAGCAACACCTCTATGTCATTTTGGCTGGTGGATGGCTGGCCACATGGACTGAGTCAATTATTGATTTTTAAGATACTGGACATGACTTAGTGCAGGCTGTAGAGATTGTTAATCAAGAGCCAGAGGCCATAGTTTCAGTTTTGGTTTCCTCAGCTGATGTCACCTCTAGCATTGTTTTGCTGATTAGAAGGAGAGGGAAAAACTAAGAGTGGCTGTTTTGGCACAGAGGATAAGAAAAGGGTAATTGATTCCACTTTTAACTCTTTTTGTACTTCAGACAACCCTACCTTATCCCTTTGCAGCAGTCCATTGCTAAGTAAACAAAATTTCAAAATCTATTTGCCTGTCCATATACCAGAAGAATCATTCCGAAAAGTCCCTTTCTACAGCACCGAATGCAAGAGTGCTGGACTGGGCCAAACTCACACCCCAGGGAGTCAAGGCCAGAATCACAGATTTACAGAATGGTCAGTGTTGCAAGTGACCTCTGGAAATTACCCACTCCAACTCTCCTGCTAAAGCAAGTTGCACAGGATCACATTCAGGCAGATTTTGAATATCTCCAGAGAAGGAGACTTCACAACCTCATCTCTGATGCAGCAGTGAGCAGATTTAAGATAATTTGCCATTCATCAGACCCAACTTAGATATTATGCTGGCCTCTAACAGAACGTGTAGTTTGCTCACACTTTGTTATCTCTTGCAGAATTCTTGTTCATTAGCTTATGATAGCACTCAGTCTCACTGATATCTGCCCCAAAGTCCCTTTTAGCAGACCCTGTTAAAATGTGGTCCCCAGTGACTTCTGTATGGTGATAAGTTCCTTGGGTTCATAGAATCAACCAGGTTGGAAGAGACCTCCAAGATCATCCAGTCCAACTTACCACCCAGCCCTATCCAATCAAGTAGAGCATGGCACTAAGTGCCCCATCCAGTCTTTGCTTGAACACCTCCAGGGATGGTGGCTCCACCACCTTCCTGGGCAGGCCATTCCAATGCCAATCACTCTCTTGTTGAAGAACATCTTCCTAATATCCAGCCTAAACCTTCCCTGGCACAACTTGAGACTGTGTCCCCTCGTTCTGTTGCTGGTTGCCTGGGAGAAGAGACCAAGCCCCACCTGGCTACAACCTCCCTTCAGATAGTTGTGACCTCATTGGTGTCTACCTCTGAGCCTTCTCTTCTCCAGGCTAAACACCCCCAGCTTCCTCAGTCTCTCCTCATAGGGCTGTACTCCAGGCCCCTCACCGGCTTTGTCGCCCTTCTCTGGACATGTTCCAGTACCTCAACATCTCTCTTGAATTGAGGGGTCCAGAACTGGACATAGTACTCAAGGTGTGGCCTGACCAGTGCTGAGTACAGGGGAAGGATAACCTCCCTTGTCCTGCTGGCCACACTATTCCTGATACAGGCCAGGATGCCATTGGCTCTCCTGGCCACCTGGGCATACTGCTGGCTGATGTTCAGCCTACTATCTACCAGCACCCACAGGTTCCTCTCTGCCTGGCTGCTCACCAGACGCTCTGTCCCCAGCCTGTAGCACTGGCTAATCACATACCACACAAAGCATTATTTTTAAGCCCTTTGACTTTCTCATATTTTCAACCCATTCCCTCAGGACTGTGGTTGACCTTAGGAAAAACCCATCGTTCTACATCTGAACTACCAACACACATTAAAATAGTCTATCTTCTTGATTAGTAGTCTTTGTGTTTCCTATTGCCCCTTCAAACACCACACAGCCAATATGAAACATTAGACAAAAGGGCTTAGCTGCAATTTAAAGTGGATAATTCTGGGTAGAGCAAGATGAGTGCTTTTTCTACTCCTCCAGTTCTTCCTGGTGCACACTGTAGTTTGCTTTCTCTCTTCATCTAGTTTGCGGGTTGTAAATGTTATTCATGGTGCAGTGTTGTCCCTTGCTGTGCTTGATGCACAAGAACATCCATTGACTGCTAATATCAGATGAAGAAATCAGTTCTCTGCATCAGGCTGCAGCAGCTTCTGAGCTGTCAGGTGAGTCCTGGGTAACCACCAAGATGCTGGTAGGTATGGGAGTGATTGGTGCAGAGCACGTTTGTGTCTCTTTGTAGCACAAAGCTTTTGCCAGTGTAAAATCAAACCAGGAACAGCACTGGTACGAGGTGAAGCTGTGTAATTGAGCCAGAGGCAAAAGTAGGAAGCAGCTCAAGTGCTGCAGGCTCCTTCTCAGCCACAGCTGCATTTCAGAAGTGCCAGGGAACAACAGGGTCTTTGTCACCAGAGTGGTCAGAGCATTGCTGCAGAAACCATCTGCCCCGAGTAAATGGGCTCACAGAGCGTGTACACACCTCTGTCTCCATGGGCTTCAAGTGGCTTGTGCACCCGCAGGACAATACCGGGATGTGTGTGAGGAAGAGAGATAGGCGAGGGAGTTATCTCAAGTCTTTGCATACCATAAAACACCTTCATAAGGAAAAGGTCATAAGATGCTTGAGCGACCTGATCTAGTGGGAGGTGTCCCTGCCTATGGCAGGGGGTTGGAACTGGATGATCTTTGAGGTCTCTTCCAACCTAAACCATTCTATGATTCTATGCTTAGGGGTGTATAAAGTGCCTGTTTTATCTGAATATGGAGTAACTATGAGTAGCCTAAGAGTTAGTTGTTCTACAAAATTTATCTTCAAAAAATCCATTCATGGGAAACCTTTGAGGGTTCCTGCTGTGTTATTCCTGGAATGTTTTATTGAGATCCCTGGGTTATACTGGATGATGCCAGGAAGATTGGCAGAGAAGTCCTTTTAGTTCCTGAGAAGCAAAATGAATATCTCTGTTCTGTGGCTCCTAGTCTGAAAATCCAGATCTTAAAAGAAGTCAATTCTTTCTTGTCTCAAGGGTAAAGTTCAAATCTGTATGACCAAAACTGGATGAACATTAAAAGGAAAAAAAAAAAAAAGGAAAAAAAGAAGAAAAAAAAAAGAGGCAACATTGCAAACATCCATACAAATAAACATCACAGCTCTCTTTCAGTGCTATTTATAGCTTTTTCAGTTTAATGACCCCAAACACTGCATGAAGGGTTTCTCTAATGTGCTACCAAGACTGTTTATAGGAGACAACTGTCTCAAGAATGTGGTAGTGTGAAGACTCCCACGGCAGCACCCATGCTGAAATCGCAAATCTCCTTGGGCAGTCTCTTCCTGTCTAATGAAGTTAGGGATGATATGGGATTTAACTTATTGCTTACACACCACGGCAAGCAGAGATGGGTGGAAATCAGTGGGCATTAGCAGCCAGTTATAAATAGCTACCATACTGGAATTGTGGGCACATGCTCTTCTGCCTGTTGCTGGAGATACTTGGGATGTTACGGCTCTCATCTGCTTTCCACTATGTCTTGGGAGAGCCTGCAAGGCAAAGCTGTTCTATGCATGGCCTCTCAGGGTGGTCCCAGTCTACCTTGAGTAATTCTGCCTACCCAGGACTGAGCACAACCAGCCACAGGCAGCCCCATGACCAGTGACAGTCCACTTTCAACCACTTTCTTTTGTGGGAGGACAAGAGGCACAGGGATTTGATTCAGCTCTGTGACATAAGGGCAAGATCTAATAGGTTTATGGATTTGCACAGGTACAAACTGACTGTTCTGGGAAGAACAGTGGTACTGCTCCTATGCTAATAAAAATGCCAGAGCAGAAGTCTGTCCCTTCCTGCATGATCTGTCTGGCCAGCAAGGTTGGGATAGCTGCTCCGCAAGACCAGTCAGCACTCCAGTCCACTTCAGTGCAAAATCAGATGGATTAACTTGAACCATCACTGAAGAGCAAACAAATGTGTCTTCTAACAGTCATTCCTGACTGTCTCCTCCTATATTGCTTTTAATTTACAGAGCTTCAGTCGTGGCTGAACAATTCTGTATGCTATTCATTAGCTGATCACATGCCACTGCTAATTTTTTTCAAATGGGTTCACTATTTATAAATGTTCACCAGTTTGTGCCGGCACATGAAGGGAGGGAAGCACATATTTGTGCCATCTACTCCATGGTTTTAGTGCAGATGCTCTGCGGTTCTCCTTTGGAGGGATCAGCTTCCTTCATTTACCAAAAATGCGTCTTTGGCTTCTATAGCTATACGCATGTAGCTATACGCGTCTGAACTAGACAGATTATGGCTTGCCACCCTCTTCTTCACAGACTTCCACTATCTAATGAGTCTATTCCCTTTTGTCTGCACAGTGGGCCAAGTTAGTTGTATGTCATTGATACTACTCCTCAGTCACTGAGGTTTTTTGCAGTAAAAATGCATGTACTTTAAGAATAGACTAGACTAGAAAAGGATAGTTCTATATGGAGGGGACTTAGAGTGATTATCTAATCCAGCAACTTCAGGACTGGTCTAAAGTTGAAGCATGTTACTAAGGGCATCGTTGAAATACTTTTTAAACATTGACAAGCATGGGACATAACCACCTCAATAGGAAGCCTGAAAAGAAATTTTAGGGTGAATAAATTCTATGCTAAAAGTTGCTGGGTTTTTTTAAGGTTCATCGAATCATAGAATGGTTTAGGTTGGAAGTGACCTCAAAGATCATCCAGTTCCAACCCCTGCCATAGGCAGGGACACCTCCCACTAGAATAGGTCACTCAAGGCCTCATCCAACCTGGCCTTTGACACCTTCTGGAAGGGAGCAGCCACAACCTCCCTGGGCAACACATTCCAGTGTCTCACCACCCTCACTGTAAAGAACAGTTTAAATCTCCCCTCTGCCAGTTTAAACCCATTACCCCTCATCCTGTCATTACAAGCCCTTGTGAATAGTCCCTCCCTAGGCCCCCTTCAGATACTGGAAGACTACTATAAGGTCTCCTCGAAGCCTTCTCC
This sequence comes from Psilopogon haemacephalus, assembly GCA_013396835.1. NCBI lineage: Eukaryota > Metazoa > Chordata > Aves > Piciformes > Megalaimidae > Psilopogon > Psilopogon haemacephalus. Next base: position 1,629,323 of record VWZI01009198.1, read on the forward strand.
AGGCTGAAAAGCCCCAACTCTCTCAGCCTCATAAATATCAAATGGGAAGCTTGATGGCTTCCCAAGTAGCAAAGGACACACACCTCTTCTGTATTTCACAGAGCAAGTCAGTTAGTTTTGAGACTACTAAATCAATTCTGCTAGCAACTGAATTGATTTTTTTTTGTTGTTGGTACAACCTCAGCCCTAATTAAATATTTATAACCTCAAACAGATAGACACAATAGGAGTCATGCTGGCTGAGAGACCTTTGCTCATGGAAGATCAGCATTTGATGTTCAAAAGACAGAATGGAACCAGCCTGTTAAAGAATCTACTCACTATCTAAACATTCTCTATTGTCACAGTTATTGCCAGTAATATCCTGTTTTTCACTGGATGGTTTGCCTGCCCTTGAAGTAGCCATTTACCTTGTGGCTAAACCATTCCAATGTGGGACCTGGAAATTCACCAAAGGTAAGGAAATCTACTCAGAACTCTGGCCTCCAGCAAAACCTCTTCAAAATACTTTGAGAAATAACCAGACTTGTAAGCTTCCATGAATCTGACAAAAGAAACTGTTTTTGGACCCAAGCAACAAATTTGCTTTCCCCATCTGTCTGTCATTGCCTCTGACCCTACTCTACATCCATCATATCTCGGTCCTGGCAATAAGCCCTGAACAAATTCATTTTTGTGGACTGTGGGTGAAATCTGTGGGAGAATATTACTAGTGTGGAGCTAATAACTAGTTTGGACTTTTGTAGAGTGCAGCTGCATACACGGTGAAACACCAATAGCCTTTCATCCCAGGCATTGCTGTATCTGAGTTGTAATGTGTGAGTTTGTGCTGGTTTGAAATAATTGGAGGATTTGAATGAGAAATTAGACTATAGGCTGAGAAAGGAAAACACTGATTATGCTACTTATACTCAGGTTTACTGAGAAAGAAAAAAAATTGTTTAAGAGTTGTAACCCAACCATGGATAAGTCAGACCTTTTTGGGCTGTGGTTGCTGTAGTTGCATGGCTCTTTCTCCCCGCCTTTCATAGCTGGGTCTGAATAATTTCACTAACTTCTTTCCTGCTGCTAACCCCCCTGCCCAATCTACCTTCTCTTATCTGCTGTATGAAACAAATGGTGAGATAAGATTGGGGAAGGGGGGAAGGTGGTAGGGGTGGTTTGAGACCCCTCTCAGGGATTTTGATCTCTGGGAGGGGTGTGGTGTTTCTGTATTACCTTTTTACTGTATATATCTGTAAATATCTGTTGTATGTTGTAAATATCTGCTTGTGTATTGTGCAAAGCTGTAAATACAAAGCTTCATTCCTTAACTTCCATCTGACTGAGTCCTAGCCCAAATGTTTCAAAGTGATTTCAAGACTTTTTATGTGAAAGGCACTGAACAAGTAGTGTACAGGTCTAACCTTGCTGGAGCTCAGCCCTTTGAAATGCTGGTTGCTTCCTCTGGGCCATCGTTGCCAGTATGCTCACCTACTTCATATGTGCCATGAAAAAACTGTCCAAGGAAGTGACTAAGAAAATGCAATGAAGCAGGGCAAGCAGACACAGCTGGTGTGTGGAGCCATGAACAGTTAATGCTTTGGCCACAGCAATGGTGCATCTGGAGTTCTTCCCAATGCTGAGCTGGATAGCATCACTGTCTCCCGAGTCACTGGGGTCATGGCAGTGAGGAACTGCTCTGAGATCACCACTCTGCTTCCGCACACCATCACCCTACTCCCCCTTCCCTTTTTTCCATTAGAAATAAGGAAATCAGTAAGTGTCCTGGGACTTGCAGCCAGGTTGTGACCTGCTGAGGCAAGAGAAAGTGCTTGCCACTGCTGCTAATAATGCATGGGTGAAAAACCTTCAATGGAAAGTGCAGCTTTGCAGAAATCTGCAGCAATTGATTGCTTTTGAGCATTTCCAGCACAGAACTGGATCAAATGGTTTCAGCTTGTTTGGAAAAGTTGAAAACAGTTGGTTTTGGCAAGGGCATGGGCAAGGGTAAACAAACCAGTTCCCTAGGGTAAAATCTAACAAGATTTTGAATTTTGAACCCTGTAGGATCTGCCCATATGTGAAGCCTCCTTGTGTGTCACAGTGCCTGTGGTCTCGCCATGCTTGTGGTATTGCTGTGCCTGTGGTACTTCCATGCTACCCTTCCTCTAGACCATGAGCTGTCATGAATAGAGATGTGGAAGGGGCTGTTGCAACAATATCTCCTGAAGGTGGTAAACTCAAGGGTAAGGTGAGCCCCAATGGATCTCTTTCCTCTCTCAATACCCACAATATTTTAAACAGGATATGTTATACTTTATGCCATGTAATAATTTTATGTTTTATGAGTAAGATTTTTTTCAATACTCTGCTCCAGAAGTAATTTCCACCGCTCAGTTCTGTATGTAGTTTTGTAGTGAAATTGGTTTAATAAATGATGGGATTTCTCAAAAACCCAGGAATTCCATTTTTGACCAGCTTTTGTTTTAACCACTGCTGCTGAACAGGATATATCTTGGTATAGCATGTTAATGCATAGAGCTATTTCTCCCCTTTCTCAACTTTTTCATTGAAAACATTTTTAGTTTATATTTCTGTGCTATAATAGTTAAGAAGCCAAATAAGAATAGCTGGAGAGATTTTAGAAGTCTAAGGCTTCAAACCCTGAAAATGTAGACTGATTTGTAAGTGCATATATACTGCTTTTACCTGGCACCCAAACTAAATAAGGATGAACAGTAACACTCTTCATATTCCCATCCTCTCACCTTTCCTTTCCCTCAGAAACTTTTGATCCCATTGGCAATTTCCACCACTTTTGGCAGAGAAGAAACAAAATGAAAGCAAGTCCCTGCAAATCATCTGTGGCTGAGTAGGGAAGAGAAACTCAGAGTGGTGCTCTCACTGATTATCAGCCTGCCTGGCTGGCATCAGCTCTCACTGTTGTCCACACACATGTGCCCCCATGCCATCAAATCCACCCAGCCCACAGGACAATGGCATACATGCTCTGGTACTAGCTTTTCCATATGCAGAGGTACTCATAGGGCAGTGGGTGCTGTGACTGGTGTATTACGTGAGAGAGAGACTGTCAAGGCCAAGCAGATCCTATCTTATCATGAGAAGTTGGGTGCTGTTGCAATATAAGACATAAATTCACGTAGCCAGGCTTCCTTAGGGTTTTTGGCTCATGCAAGTACTTATTTCCACTATGCAGTGTTCTTGTATCTTGTCTGGGTAATTTTTTTTTTTTTTTTAATTAAAAAATGGTCATTTAATGTATCTGGTGGGAAGAGCAGAGGAGAGTTTGTTGCATTCAAAGTGAAGCTGCCCACTCTTGTGGAGGAAAAGAGCCTCACATTTCCATGGATCAGATTCTGCAATTACACAGCCTTCTAGTTTGGCCAGTTCATCTGCTAAACCTGACATGAAGCCAGAATGAAAACAGAGATTTTCCCATTACAGAATACCAAATCTATGATAAGCCACACCATGAAAATTCAGGTTTTAAGGAGGTGGGGATAGAATAAGGGAAACTCCAACTGCTACTGCAAGATAAGCAATGAGTTTTGCAGTGCTTCTAGAATCTGTTTTTCAAGGATCTTATAAACAACAACAGTAAACCAAAGGAGCAATGAGAGAAGAAAAACACCAGAATCTGGAGAGGAGAAGTTAAGCAGAAGCTAGAGCAGCATTTTCAGCCTATCGCACCAGCTGTACAATTTTGGACACAGCTGGGTAAAAGTGATTGATACAGAAAGAAGCCTGTAAATACTGCACTTAATCTGTAGGTCTGCTCTGCACAGCAATGCAGTGAACATCATCAGAAATCTTGATTATGCTCATATTTTTTTTTCTTATACTACAAATTCCTTCACTATAAAGTACTCAAACCAGTCACCACTTCTGCATTCCCTACCATCAAGTTACAGTATTCAAATGTATTCACAGATGGAGCAATAAATGTCTCTAAAAGAGGAGTTGTATTCTGATAGTACTAAGAGAGACTATGCTGGTTTTCTCAAAGATAACACCTTAAATAAGATATAAATATTTAAATTTATGTATCATTTGCCACAAGGCACCATATCGCAGATAGCCTATATTTTTAATGTATATACTGTTAATCACAGTTGTTCTCTGTGAAGTTCAGAACTTCAGAATTCCAAAAAGACAAAGCAAGAATGTAAATCAGTGGAGGCTGAATGATGTTTATTGTCCCAAAAAACGCAGTGAGTTTAATTGCATCATGAACACCGCTTATTTTCAAAACCAAACATAAAAATTGGAAGCCAACAAATAAATTCTGTGAATAAATCCTGCATTGCCCCAATTGTATGAGCTGCCATCTAAGCTGCCCAGCTAGCATCCAGGCCTGAATCACATTCCTGGTTAAGAAGTAACCCCTGCATCCCCTTTAAACCATCCCCTCCTCTCCTTGCACTTTTTATGTCCCACCTGGCTCCCACCTGCAGCTGCCAATTAAATTCCTTTCAAAACACTTTCTTACCTGCATAGTGGTCAAACACAGTGGGGACGTACTCCTCTGGGAAGGCATCGTTGGCATAGCTCATCAGCAAACAGGTTTTCCCAACTGCACCGTCCCCAACCACCACACACTTCAACATCTTCTTCGTGTTACTGCTGCTCCCTTCAGTGCAGTTGTCATCTTCTTTCTTGCAGTTCATTCTTGCTGCTGCCGCCGCCGCTGCCGCTGCTTTTGCCGCTCCCAGGATTTCCAAGTGCACATGAAGGAAAAATGAAGTGCGATTGTATTGACTTTTCCTGAGTTGGGGAGCCCGGGTGNGGCAGCAAATCTCAACCTCAGGAAATCATACTAATGTTTCCAGGCTGTCACAGCCGCTTCTAACAATTACCAGATCAGTCAAGAGAATCATTGAGGTAAATAAGTTAAATCTACAGAGAGGAATATCATAAAAACCCGCAGTCTGTCCTTTCTCCTTCGCCCGAGTCAGGAAATCTTCATCCTGCCCCAGAGTTCTCAGTATTTATTGCGACTTAAAAAAATATCAGCAGCCTGTGGCTTTGATTCACGTCTCCCTTCCTCCAGCTTGGCTGTAGGAATCAGGGATTCCTGTTAAATCCACTCCATTTTCCATTTCGTTTCTAACATGGAGGAGAGCCTGGAGGTTTTTAATGGAGTTTTTCCTTTCTTTCTCCAGCTTGCTGTGTGTCAGGAAATCATGGGTTTCCTGCTGAATTCCATATTAGGATCAGTGGGCTTGTGAAGGGCTGCAAACAATGGGAGCTCTGTGTGTATTTGTACTTTGGAGGAACTCTGCCAGGACATGGAGAAAGAAAAACACTAGAGGTCTCTCTGCAGAGCGAAGTTTTCAGGCTTCCTGCTCCATCCTGTACTCGAGCTGCTCCCCGGGCTGCCGGCACTGAAACCGGCGAGGAAGATTTTAGAGAGGCTATCACAGATGTGGGTGTTGGAGCTCCGTGCTCAGGCAGGGTACGGTGAGACCCGCAGCTGTGCCCGTGTCTGTTGTTCCCAGCCTCGATCTCCTCTGATCTCAGGATAGATACTTTCCTCCATTTGGGAGGGGAGGGGAAAGGTGGAAAGGCAGACAGGAGCTGTACCGGGTAGGTAGAGTTTCATGTCAACTTCCCGCCTCTATAGCTCTTTAAAGAACTGTGTTAGAAGTAATAAATTTTATATATATATATTTTNTTCACTAAAAAGAAGAAGAAGAAAAAAAAGGCAGTTGTATTTTACCCTTCCTAGTGTAAATATGTAAACACAGAGAGGGATTAAAAAGAGGAAATAAGAGTTACAGGAATTAAAAAAATAAAAACAGATAAAAGCACTGCATAGAAGTCTGTGAAAAAAAACAGCTTTAAACTGTATGATTACTGCCCCCTTGTTTGTTTGGTCCTGGCATTTCACGTGCATCCAAATTCTTTTCTCCATTTAAGTATATAACAATCTATATGCACGTGGAGGGCCAAACTCCTTCCACAGGAAAACTTTTGCAATTTCCAGCAGAAGTGAGCCAGACATTAACATAAACCCCAGTACATCAGCTCAGCACATCCTGCCGGCTGCATTTCCCTTCCAGGAGACTTGAAGGCTTTGAAAGGGGGAAGCACCCCCGGTCTGAGACGCCACAGAAAAGCACACCAGTGCCAAATGCTCCCCCTGCCTTGGTCATGCCTGGTTAGAGACAGATGCCCATAAGCACACAGGCTTGGAGCTATGCACACCTGTTTGTATAAAGACCAACATGACCGTAAAAGGTTCTTAGCCCTAATTTGCATGAGCAATGACGAGCACAATCTTAACAATCATAGAATGGTTTAGGTTGGAAGGGACCTCAAAGGTCATCTAATTCCAACCTCCCTGCCATAGGCAGGGACACCTCCCACTAGAACAGGTTGCTCAAGGCCTCATCCCACTTGGCCTTGAATGCTTTCAGGGAGGGAGCAGCCACAACCTCCCTGGGCAACCTGTTCCAATGTCTCATCACCCTCACTGTAAAGAACTTCTGCCTAACATCTCGTTTAAATCCCCCCCTTCCAGTTTAAACCCATTACCCCTCCTCCTGTCATAACAAGACCTGGTGAATAGTCCCTCCCCAGCCCTCCTGTAGGCCCCCTTCAGATATTGGAAGGCTACTAAAAGGTCTCCTCAAAGCCTTCTCTTCTCCATTCTGAAAAAACCCAACTCTCTCAGCCTGTCCTCATAGCAGAGGTGCTCCAGCTTTCTGATCATCTTCATGGCCCTCCTCTGGACTCTATCCAGCAGTTCCATGTCCTTCTTGTGTTGGGGGCTCCAGAACTGCACACAGTACTCCAGGTGGGGTCTGATGAGAGCAAAGGGGGAGAATCCCCTCCCTTGCCCTGCTGGGCACAAACATGGTTACTGTCTGGGCCACATGTGCTCAGTGTCAGCTCATGTTGAGCTTTTCCCCAACCCTTACCCAATGAACCTCCCTAACCCCAAACCACATGTCCTTCAATTTTTGCAGTGAAAGGCCTCAGCAGATCCATCTGCCAGCCTCTCCTGGACAGCCCTGTGTTAGAGCTCTTCAGTGAATTGACTGTGCTGGATGAGCTCTGAACACCTTCCCAAGAGTTTTGTATGCTTACCTGGGAAGACCCAGGGAGTTCTGCTGGCAGTATCTCTTCAGGAATCTTGGTCATTAAGTAATTTTAGCATTATGTCTCATGTTTTTAATTTTCTTCATGTCCATCTGACAACAGGTATCTTAGTAGGCAATGTCTGGCCCAGCATTGCAGGAACATCTTTAAAAGGTTTTCCACTGTTAGGAGTTAAGGTGGCATTCTCTTAGCTTCAAAACTACAGCCCAAGGCCAAGGTTTATCTGAGAAAAATTGTGAGCTCTAGGCACCTAAATCCTCATTCTCCAAGCATCTACTCTGCTGATCATTTCCACCACCAGCAGCATAGCTGCATCATACGGAGGAGCATCAAGTGCTACGTGGATTTATTCTTTAAGCTTCTTTCTGCTTTCAATGAAGGTTAAAGTCACAGGGCTGTTGGTAATGATAAGAAAAACTCGGAAGGTTTGGTGATTTAATTTGGTTGCAGGGCTTTTTTTTTTTTTCCTTTTCCCTTTAATTGTGTTAGAAATGGTCAGATTTGCTCACAAGATCTCAGTTGCTCCCATCTCACAAATCCAGTAGGATTTGGTTCCAAGTCACAAATTTTGCAAAGACATGGCCAAAGTGAAAAAATTAATCCAACTAGATTGAATACTTGGGAAAATTGTTCAGATATGTGTGGTTCTTGGGTATTGACCACAGTTTGTTGCCTACTCATTTGGCAAGCTTCTAGCCAAGGACACATGTCAAGAAGAGAGAGGCTAAAGTAGGTAAAAGATATGGGCAGGCACTATTAGCATGTAAGATGTCACCTGAGGCACTTCCTAGCAAAGTTTCTCAAGCAAACAGCTCTGCTCTAGATGGAATGTCTCTGACCTTTTGTTAATTAACAAATTAACCGGCAGCAGATCTATTGCTGGGGCTGCAGAATGTGTTGAACTCTCACATGTTTGTGTGGAAGCATCAGCTTCATTTTCTTCAGCACAGATCTGGAAAGGAGGTCCCTGGAGCTCCTTCCTTGGGGATTAGCAAGTTCAAGGCTGGTGCAATGAATTTTGGAGAGATCTGTAGGTGATGAAGGACTTGCAAATTTGTAATTAGCTCTGCAATGAGCAGCACATTTGCCACCTAACTATTCTGTATCTCTTTGCAGGACTGCAGAGGGAAGAAATTATATGATGCTCGGTCTTCCTCTATTGGCCAAGGGAAGAGGGCAGCTCTCTTCTCCCAGCCAACCCTGACACTCTCATGTTTCTCCAGTGCCTTCTGCAATGCGCTTCCTTTGGTCTTCCTTTGTGCAATCTCAAAAGCTTAAAACTTGAGAGTGAGATGAATTTTCCATTAACTGATTCCCTCACCAGACCTCACTGCCTAGATTTTATAGGGGCCTCATTTTCACTTAGGTCTTGTCCTCCTAAATGCTCCCCTTCATGATTTTTTCTTAGCCTAGACCAGGCAGATCTCTAATTCTCATCCACAAAAGGCACAGGATATCCACAGGATAGGGGATTTTGAAGGTGACTGCACTAACATGAAGCTTTTCTCCCCATGTGTCACTGCTAGAAAGTGCCATGTCCAACTACCCTACTTCCACCTACCATTAATACAAAATTGAAGTTTCTGTCACTACTACTGAGCTGTAAATCAACTTCAGACAAATATTCTCACATTTTTATCTTGGTTTAATCTGTTTAGGTTGTCAGAGCTTTTTAGGGCAGGGATTGTGTTGGTATTGGACTGAACCATACTAAGCTTAACTACTGCTGTACTGTTCAAACCTAGGTTTCCCTGGCCATCAGATTCAGGACCTTGGTGGGCCTATGTCACAGCAGGAGCTAGATTCTTGCAGTTAAAAGAATTTGGGACTTCAGGACATCCATATTCTCAAGGAGAGACAGAGCAGCCTTGGGGTGGCTTGGGGTTCTTGGGGTGTCTGTACAACCCTTCACATTGTGGTAAGAATAACTGAAATGAGGATAGTTTATCCCTCCATCACCTCATCCTCTTCCTTGCAGGTGCTCCTATTCATGAGCTTCCCACCCCAGTGGAGTTGTCATTGAGACCTCAAGAAAATTTAATACACTGAAAAGCAGAAGCAGCAAATAAAGGATGAAAAAACAACAGTTTAACAGTGACCACAGGAGGGGTGAAAATGCTCTGTGTGAAGCCCTTTTAGAGACAGCTTACTAAAAGTCAGGTGCTGAGATTCAACTTGAGCCTCTGCACAGCCATCACACACCATCAGTCATGCTGCCACCATCACCACCACTGTGGTGGTCCATGCCAGCAGCAGGGGGCTCCCTGTTTCACACTGCTGCGATGGATGTAATTAGCATAATTTTCTTTCCCTCTGGAAAGGTGAGCTTATTAAACAGGGAGAGGAAGTCAAACAAAGGAGGATTCATGTCCTGCACCAGAGTACCCTCTTGCTTCCAATAGACAGCTACTATATGAGAATTGCACATGATGTGTTTGTGTGTTCAGTGAATGGAGAGGGTGGTTGTCAACTAGGAGACATGGTGCTTGGCTTTTTACCTTACCATTCATTTTGCATCACTGGCTGTAGACAGTTCTGTGTTACTCATCCATACAGCTGGTTGTACTTGTCCAGGGTCCATATTTCCAGCTGATCTGTCCATAAGCATTTGTTCTAAGACTTTGAGGACCAGTTTTCCTTGGAGGTAGGAAATCTGCCTCTAAATGGTGAAATGCATACAACTGGCACATAGTCTGGTGTGTCCCTCTGCATCACAGTTCTCTCTTCCTCTCCCCCGTCTCACTCTCCTCCTTTCCCCCTCTTCCCCTCTCTCCCTTTCTTCCCCTCTCCCTCTCCCTCCCCTAGCTAATGTGTGAAAAAGGCTGTTTATGACACTTGAGAAAGGTGGACTAAAGTAAATGCTTGACCTGTGATTACCATATCAGGAAAAACATCACTTTAGGCAATTTCTTCCTCCCTACCTACAGTATTTTCCATTGAGTTGTGTGTTTTTTTTTTTTTCTAAACTACATTCATTTTAGGCCGAGCAATACAGCAGGAGATTAAACAAAAGTGAAACCCGTCTATGCCTCTTCTGCATCTTGAAATGAATTTGCCTCTGCACAATGTGGACTGCTGGGAAGGTAAAAGGGCTGCAATCAGGAAATGGAGCTGCACTAAGGGCACCAAAATTGTGACCAATTAGCACCGTGTGTGCAGGCATTCAGTGAGGTCATTAAAGGGTCACATTTATTTTGTTCACTTCTGAGTAATGCTTGGGACGTAACCTGTGATTTCTTTAGAAGCAAAGAAACTTCTCCAAGTTAGATGTGACCGAATGTAATGTCTCTAGCAGGGGGAAAAAATTTTGTGTCTAGAAACAAGCCAGTTGGAGTCTGTAGGTTTTCAGCTTTCCCTTTTTCAGGCCAAATTGCTAAGCTGGCTTTATCATTGAAATGAACACATGGCTGATTCATAAAACATTCATGCAGAGTTTTTACTCTCTTGGAAAGACGGGACCAGGCAGCTTCCAGAGAGGGAATGTGTTTTTGTGCTTCATGTGATCTTTCTGCCTCTGCTCAAAATTAAGTAGATGCCTCCACATTTCAGAGGCAAGCAGACAGGAGGAAGACCAAAGTGGAAAGCAAAGGGATGCCACATTTTTCTGCTGAGTGTCCTTGCTGGCCTATTCTAAGCAAAGCCTTCTTGTGGCAAAGGCACTGCAGTGATGTTCAGGAGCACCAATCCTGCTGCTCAGATTTGGACAAGTGGAGCAGATCATTTAAGCAAAGCCCTTATCTCATCTGTAAAACCAGAATGAGGAATTTTCCATTTCTGTGTTTATTATGCTAATTTTCAGGGCAGGAACCAATTCCTGCATAGTTTGAAGGGTGTGGTGTGCCAAAGACCAATTTACATTAACTTGCTTGCTACGTGTCACCAATGAAATGTTTGGTCTGATCTCATAGTGAGCTTATTAAAGGAGAAAATGTGTATGAAACTCTTATACTCTTTGTTGTTGTTTGTTTGTCGTTTTTTCATGTTAGTTTTCTGCTGGCTGAACTCCCCCAGCTTGCTTGGCTTTCCACCAGTGACAGTTATGGGAGGAATGCTGGCAGCAGCAAGTTACTTTGCTCCTTTTGTAGCAATTGGAAGTTTTATTTGCATTGTCAAATTATCCTCTTGCTTTAAATATCTATGGGCGTGGTGGTAAAACAAGAGAGGAATGTGGACACTCTACCTAGGACTGCTAAAATATCTGCCTGAAACAGCATGAGGACTGAAAGAGAGGTCAGCGCATGTGTGCGGCTGGGCTGATAACTCAGCTTGGTGGCTGGTAATGCTTCTGCACTAATGGACTGCATGACAAGATTTTCTTGTGGCCAAAAGCCATCAGAAACAGATCAGTTATGTACCCAGAGAAGTTGCAGATGACCTATCACTGGAAGTGTTCAAGGCCAGGCTGGATGGGGCTTTGAGCAGCCTGGTCTAGTGGAAGGCGTCCCTGCCCATGGCAGGGGATTTGAACTATATAATCTTTAGAGGTCCCATTCAAGCCAGACCATTCTGTGATTCTATGAGTACCTGTTGATCTGAGCTGTAGGGAGTGGTTGCAGTGATTCTCTAGAGCTCCCTGTAGAGGAGAAAACCAGATGCTATTACCCGTGCCTCAGTCTCTCCCCACTGTGGAGGCTCATGTTACTGACCTAGTGGCACAGCTCTGCATCTCTCCTTAGCTGCCTGTGAAGGATTTACAAATTGCACCTAACTCCAGGGCCAAAGTCTGGCCTGCTTGAGCTCGTGCCATGGAAATGTGCTCCGTGCTGTCTGAAGTGTATACTTCAGTGCTTTCCAAGAGGTCTGCATGGGCTTTTCTGTGGTTAGTAGAGCTTTTGGTGCCATCAATACAGCTATTAATGTACTGGTGGCTACTGTATGTGGTTTGCATGTGTCAGAAGCTGCAGTTCTTGGCTTTTCAGCTGATCCAAAAAGTCCTTCACCCATTTCTTCTTTCTCATTTCTGCTTTCTCATTGCTCATTCACCCTCTGAGAGGACACTGACATCTCCCAGTAGGAAGCTCTGCTCATTCAGTGGTGGCCATTTGTGAAATGTAGTGTATCTTTGGGGAACTGTGACTGTTCAGTACTGCAGTATGGTGCTCTGTTCTGTGCTGTGCTGGTGTCATGGAAGGCTAATAGGCCTAAAACATGTCCTGGTTTGCCCCATGTTTGAGGAAAGCAAGGGCTGGAGGAAAACAAAGCCTTGGGCCATTATGGCCCCTCCCAAAGTCATTAAGAGTTACCCACAGGTGTTTAGGTATTTGTTAGTGTCTTGCCCAAATAAGGGTAAGCAAGCCCTGGTTTTACCTAATACGGTCAGTTTTGCAAATGTCATTCTAATTGGTGCATCTCTGTGGCCAAAAGAGCTGTTACACTCGGGCAAATAATATAAATTGAGCTAAGTTGCGAGCAGTTAGGCTGCCTCTGCCTCACTGATCTGCCTCAGTGGGTGCTGTTCTGGTCAGACAACATGCTTCTGCCTCACTGCTCTTGGCTTGGACAATGTGTTCTGCTCTGCCTCGTGCTTCAGACCAGCTTAGCCCTGATGTTTTGGGCTTGAACTACCTGGAAACTTAAGTGCCTGAAGTTTCCCAGGAGAAGGCATTAAGTGCCTCATGACATGGTGAGAAGTGCCACCAACATTGTGCTCTCTGCACATCTGCAAGAGATCCTGCCTGCACCTCTGCCAACCTCTGTGACAAGAGGAACCAGGATCAGGTCAGAGATCGTCTGCCTCTTTCCCAGCACTCTGATAGAGCCTGGGAACATCTAGAAGCCTCTAGACAACTATCAAGATGCTGAGCAGTTCCAACACTGCCACAAAGGAGAAAGGGACTATCTCTGAAATCTACTCCACTGCTGTGAGTAAATCAGACTTTCCCTAGGGCTCCAGGCTGCCTATTTGTGGCTAAACTTTTCTAATTTTCTCATTCTCCTAAATTAATGAATTGTCCATAAGCATCCTTGTGAAGATTTTTCCCAACTGAATTAGAACCCAAACGTAGCTAGTTTGTATATGCTTTGTGGGCATGGCTTTTAGTAAATAAAATAATTACATATTTTATAATTCCAGCCTTGTTAATTGCCACAACTAAATCAGCTGCAATCAAGTGATACAGCCACATGAAGTTTTTAAGGGTCAGGTCTCCATTTCCCTGCTCCTCCTTCTACTGTAGTGGCACATTTATGTAAAATGAGCCTAGGTGCTCATTTGCTGCCATCTCAGAGCTGCTTAGGCAGGTCTCCCTGTGAGTTGTTTTCTTTAGTTCAGATGCACTTGAGACCATGCTGTCTTCACCAAAGTGTACTTTGCAATGGTGGTACCTCAAGAAACTTAGCAGACAGAGCAGTTCCTCAGAGAGGTTGTGCAGTATCTATCCTTGTAGGTATGAAAAAGTTGCCCAGATATAGTCCTGGACAGCCAGCTCTGGGGGCCCTGCTTGAGCAGATGACCTTCAGATGTCCCTGACGCCTTTCTCTACCCTGTGATTCTATGGTCAGATGCACCATGCAGCACAATATCTTCCTCTGCTCCAAAGTAAATGAAGTGCCATGCATATATATTTTGCGTGCCTCTTCCCACATGTACCTTTGAGGACTAACACTGCAAGAACATTTCAAGAATTTGTACAGAACCCTCTGGATTTTCTGTCATTTGGGATCTTACGTATGTCATTGTTTCTGCCAAAACAAATATGAGGCAGACTGCAGCTATGGTAAGTAGTAAGGGGATCAGTTCACAGTGAACTATTATTGGCTGACCTTAACTCCAACATAATTTCTTTGCTGTCTTCAGAACGTAATTGAAAATAGTCAGACACAGGTTGCTGTTTATTACAGCAAATGCCTAGCAGGCAATCAGGGGACTCTGATCTCTTTCTTGTGTGATTTGTACCCTGCAGGCATCAGACCTGATCATTTAGCTTGCGCTGGTATAAACTCTACATTTTTGGATAGGCAGAGAAGCACATAACCTCTTCTCCTGTGGAAGTAGCTTTTGGGCAAAGGCTTCCATGTTTGTCTCTCCACAGAGTATCAGTACACTATGGAGATGAATAGACATCTTGAAACAAGTGGGTTTAATTAATGTATGAAGCAAAACACTGGAGCAACTAACCTGAAGACAGCCAGCAGCTGATAAGCATCTGTAATTTAAACTTCAGACTTTGATGGACTTTGCTCATCAGTGACAGGAGCCCCGACATACGTGCTGTAACTATTACAGGTGATCTGGAGACACAATCTGATGTCAGTAGGCATCACCCGGTAGGACTTTTTCTTGGAAAAAACTTTTCCCAAAGCTCTGGGCCTGCTGTGCTCATCTAAGCCCTGCAATGGCTTTTGTCAGGGGACTCAGCTATTAAGCCTTTTGTCACAGACGGATTTTTTCTTTTTCTACTCAGGCATCCAAGCATCCTGAGAGCATACTGCTGCAGGAAACGCTCCATAATCATACCCTCTACAGCAATTCACCTTTAAAACCTTGGCCCAGAGCTTATGATGGCAGTGAAGCACAGCCATGCTCTTACATCCAGTCCTGAGCCCAGCAGCCTCCATCACCATCATCATCTGAGCTGAAAACCCCATGCAGCAGTTGCAGTCTAGGTATACATTAGCAAAGAAATATGATAGATTCCAAAAGAATTTGAATCCTTCTTGTCCTTTCTGAGGGTCTATCAGCCATGTCTCAGCCCTACCCAGGATGTGTGAGGTCTGGAGCCCTGGAAAATGTTATGTCTTTTCCACAGTCAGAGATGAGAACCTTCTCCCTCAGTGGCAAATGAGCATCAGCAATATGATGCTTCATTTCAGCCTGTTATGATTACATTGATTTCCTGTAGATCCCATTCAGATCTTCATCCACTTTCAAAATGGCCAATGAGACCAACTTTGATGTGTTAGTTTCTGGATGAATAATATAAATAATAATAATAATTCCCAGTTGAAGTAATTCACTAAGCATCTGAATAATGTCATGGTGCTTATACACATTCTTCCTTTCTTTAGGCATCTTGGGCACTGTTAGTTTTTTTAATCAGGTTGGAAGTACAGCTCAGATCTCCACCACACATTTCAATACCTCTTTTAAATTCAGCTAGACCATCTTGGGCCATATATGGATTATTTTTATTTTAAAACCCCCAACCAACAAAAAAGCAAGGTAAAAAAGCAACAAAATGGAAGCTTATTGTACAGGTTTTCCCAGAGAAGGAGCTGCCACACTTGTCAGAAAATCTGTCCCCATGAGATCTCCCAACTTTTTTGACCGGATTATGAATCCTTTTCCAAATTTGCACTGAGGTAAGGGGGTTGGAAACAGTCCCCTGGGAAATCATACGAGAGTGGATTCATGTGACAGATCTTTCTGCGACTTGTCATGTTGTGAACAGCAGAGCAAACACCTTTCAGCACTCAGCCGTGTCACTGCCTAGCTCACTTTTGATGGAACTGGGGTGAGTGCGTGCGTGTGGAAAGAAGGAAAAAGTTAACTAGGGCTTTTTATCTCAGTAAAAGGTCTGGCTTGTGTCCTCATTCAAATGTTTGCATAATATCTTAATCTAATTGCCCTCCTGAGATTGTGGCCCCTAGTCCAGTTCCTCTGGTCTGGACTGTAAGATCTACGTTCTGCAACTCTTTGAAAAACACGGTGGAAATGTGCTCCGGTTGCATTACGCATGGTACAAAAGTACAGGAAAACTCAGCAGCCCCAGCCCCACAGCATTTGTAGTCAAAAGGTACAAATGACAGTAGGGGAACCAGAAGGGCAAGGGTTGTCCAGCTGATGTGTGAAGTGATGGTGTTGCTAGAAATAGCAGCCCTTGCCCTTGACTCATAAGTCAGTGGTTATCTCCTGCTAAGTTAAATGCCTTTGAGTCACGTGCTGTGCCTACAGCAGGTTGCTCCAAAAGAAGGACAGGGGCCAGAGTAGCTGTTTATAGGATTTTCTTGCTGTGGGATCTCTCACTCTGCAGTATCTGGGGAGGACTGAGCATAAAGTGCTAAAACTGTCCTCTATATGCCACTAAGTGGCAGGGCAGACAACCCATGGACAGACTTCTACAAGTCTGTCCATAAGAGCAGAAATGTTTGCTTGCAAATGTCACTTGTAAAAGTATATTCCCTCTCCCTGGACCCAGCTATGTCAAATACTAAAGACAAGAACAATGAAAATCTGATGTCACCAAGGTCTTTTCTTAGTTCAGCTCTTTCATCCTCCTGTTGCCTGTCTCTGGTTTGAATTTGGATTCAAAGTTGCAACATCATGCATCTCATGCCATCTGTAGCTTTTGTGCCCAAGGGTCAAAATCCAAGTCTGGACGTTTCCCTGTGACTGAGTCTCTTTGGCTGGCAAATCTCTTGGGTCACAATCAACAAAAATCAGTTGGAAATAAATGGGTTGGCAAATTTTGGATATTGAGGAGACTGGATTGGACATGGGCTTGAAAGCCTAGAGGATATGGAAATACAGGTATGAGATCTCAGGTGCACAACTGAATCCCACTTCTTGTCCTGTCATGAGCACGATGGATCTGACTGGGCAAGCAAATTCACTCAAAGCCACGGGGTTACCTTTCACAAGGCAGCTGCTCACAGCTGTTGTTTCCCACTGTGGATACATACAGCTTTGTTTTTATGATGCAGGGGGAAAACTTGGGCTTTCAAACCCTAACAAGCTATTTGCTTTGCCTTCTCTGTCTTTTCACACATCTGACCTCCATGTCCAGCTGCAAAGGGATTTTCTGGTTTAAAAGTAGAGTGCCAGCAGGTGATATCCTAGCTTCTACTGCCGCTCTGTAATTAGCAGGCCCAGACATGAAGCAGGATCTGACCCTTTGACATTTTTTTGGTAAGGCTTCCATTAATTTGACACTAGTTTTCATAGCAACTCACCAGGGAGCTGTAACAAACATTCAGCTGTACCTGACAGAAAATGGTGGGTTTATCTTCTCAAAAGGTTATAGCAAGCATCAGAGGCCAACTGCAGTTAGAATCCTGGGGACTGCTCCAACCGTTTGATGGAAAAACTATGGACAATTAAAGCGGGAACATTACAATTTAAAAGTAGGATTTGTGTCACTTTGAGCTTCCAAGCTCTGTTATCGTGGTCTATCAAAACTCCCACTCAATAGGGAGAAGGCAGGTAAGAGACTTTTAATGCCCCTGATGTCACTGCTCCTGAGGGCATATTACCTTGTCACTTACAAACTACCTTAAAATGAAAGATTGCTTCATTTATTAGCTGATCGAGGATTTATTAATCTCCTGAAGTGAACCTTTTCCATTGTGTCCACAAAAACTCTTCTTGGTTCTCTTATAATGCCTTTGCTCCTGGTCTGACCACTTCTTCTGAGAGCACACCGCTGCATAGTAATGCTTGAACACCTCAATTTTTTTCTTTTTGATAGCAGTGTTCACTCAGCATTTGTTTTATCTGGGTAGCTGGCTATCCTTTCATCCCTTCCTTGACAAACTTCAAATGACCACAGGAAATCTCTTGACTTTACTCCAAATTCTGGTCATGATCTGGTTACTACAATCAAAGACTGCATCCTCCCCATATCAATTCTTCAGTCTCTAGTAATTTACAGCTTCTTCATTCCTTTCTCTTGTTGTTGCCCAGTTTGCAAGCAGCTCCTTCATCTGTTTCCCCTTTGGCATGGAAGACAGTATTATTCAACATGAAAGCATCGTTCAGTGGCTCAGCACTGTGCAGTATGAGCCCCTGTCCAGCACTGGATATCGTATAACGTTAAACAATTTGTTTTAAATTTCTCCCACTGAAGTTGGCTTTTAGGTATCCATTCTACTACCCACATTTTCACCTGTTCTTAGCTCAAACCTTGGTTGTTTTGCGTAGGAATTTCTTCTGCAGTTTAAATGTAAATTTCAAACTCTTTCAACCTCAGGCCAGTGTTCTGTTATTGTTGTACTGTGAGTCTTGAGTAAAACTTGATGTGTTCCTGAAAAGCGTTGGATGTACTGGTTGGTTAGGTGACACAACATGTCAGTGGGCAGTGAGCATTTAAGAAGAACTGCAATTGTTACTGTTGCTTTCCTGCCATGTAGATTTAATGGTGGTGACTCTAAATTTGTATATCTTTCATTGTCACTGTTGTTGAACAGGTAAATAATCTATTTAAATTCTGTTGAGAACTCACTAGTTTCTGTCTTGGATGCACTTAAGATCTTGATGTGATAATACGGAATTATTATTAATAATTTAAACATTATTAACCAGGTAAAATATTAAACTATGAACATTATTTATTAATATTAAATCTCACCAGAAAACTTATTTATAAAGTTCGAACATACGGTTGTGGGTATTTACACAGGGAACAGGCAATTTGAACAGTTAAGCAAAGCCAGAAATGCAAACATTAACTTCAGCTTTTGGAGAGATTCTTGTGGTGCAGTTTTCCGCTTGCCCTCTAGGGGGACTCGAGAGACTCATTTCTGCTAAGGCAGAAGACACAACCAGTTTACAGAACCAAAGCAAAAGCTTTAATTACAAAGAGGCTTTTCAGAATGTTTTCTCACAAAATAGTATCTCTGTATTCTTGGGGCTGCATTATAGTCCCAGACAGTACCCAAGACACTTGGAGGGTTGTTGTTCGTAGTAGGATACCTGTTGGATGCTTTTTTCCCCAGGACTCTGGCAGGGTGCTGGGGGTTGCATGGTCTCTGACCTGGTCTTGGTCCCTTCTTGGGCAGAAGGTGTCCTTTCCAGGGCTCCAGACTCCTCATGGAGGTTTGGTGATGCGCAAGCAAGCACCAGGTTTTGCTGGTAGCAGTAACCTGCTCTCTCTCACCACACAGGCTGCAGTGAGGTCTCTTGATAAGCAGGCTCTCCAGCTGGGAGCAGGTTATCGCTTTCAGTTCACGCTAGGCTGGCTGATTTCAAGCAGCTTTCAGCAATGATCCTTGCCTACAGCATGAAGGCACTTCATCTCTCTCTCTGGTAAACTGAGGTATAGCAAAGTTTCCAGGTGGACAAGGTTGAAACGTGATAGCTTGTTGTCACACAGCAAAGCTGCTCTTAAGCACGGTGGCATGGCAAGGCAGAGCAAGGCAAAAAATGGCAAAGTAGAGTTGAGGGAGAAGGCGGCAAAATGGCAAAGTGAAATTGTTTACAGCTCTTACCCATATTTTTATCAATTGCAGGAGTCCCGATGCTCCATTTGTCCACAGAGATTCACCAATCAGAATGACACTTTGCCAAAACTAACCATATTAGGTGAAGCCAGGGGCTTGCTTTACCCAAATTTGGGAAAACATAGGCTGTGCATAAACAAGTGTATGCACCTTGTTTACCACAGCAGACTGGGTGGCATCCAGGCCTTTTGTTCTTTTCCTCCACTACTCCCCACTCCAGCAGAGAGGAGGGGGAGCGGGGGATCATGCCTGGACAAGCCAGGACATGCATTAGGCCTATTTTAGCTTTCCACGACAGATCTCAGTGAGGCTTCCATAGGAAGGCTTGCATTTGAGAGAGGAGTTCCTTTTTCATACCTTATGTGGCACAGCATATATGATTATATGTGCCTGTTAAAGGCAAGTAGTTTTACAGTGGTCTTCTACTCTCTAGCACCAAGTAATAATTTTGGTGGGTAGGTAAATAAGACCATGCTGCTGTTAATCGCTGGCTGCTTCCATTTGCAGCGAGGTGTAGCTGGGGGATAGCACCATGCACTCTTTTGAAATGCAAAATCATTCCTAGGTGGAAGAAGGTTTGGAAGGAAGGAAAAGACAAAGAATATCCAGACATCAGAAAGCAAAAATTTGTGTCCAAAGCATACCACAATGCAGTTTCACATCTGCCAGAAGGGAGGAGTAGCCAGCCATGCAGACAACAGCTGCATTGCCAAGGAACGAAATTACAAAGCCAGATGTTCCTTTTGGAAGTACATTACACTGAACTTGGCAGATGAATACAGTTGCTGCCAAGTACATCTCTTATTTGGTCATAGGTAATGATCCCTCTATCAGGGAATGTTGGAGGAAAAAGACCACACAGGATATCTCATCAAAATGTTATAGTTGAAACATTAACTTGGAGCAGAAAGATTTGGGAGCTCCATGGCAACCTTCACATCTTGTCTGAAGGATAATGTTGTTTACTATCAGGCATGAAGTGAGAAACTCACAGTAACTGAAGCCAAGTGCTTCCAAGGTATTTGTTACTGAAAGGTGACTGAGAGGCTGTTAACATTTTTATAGCAATCACAGTTGTTTGTGGGCGCTGTTGTAGTTCTCAGCTAAGACTGCAAGTGAGAAGGAGAACTTCTGGTTCTGTCTCTGAAGTAAATACCAGGAGTTTGGATTTCTGAGGACATATTTATGCTGTAGCCGTGTCTGTGATGCACAGTGGTAGAGAGAGACCCAATCTAGCTTTAAAGCAGCTCGCTGTATATGAGTAGAGCCTAACCATGGCAGTGCAGAACACTGCCTGTGTATCTATCTTCACTGGAAATGTTTGAAGCCTGATGTTGCCTGTATTGCTGTCTAGAGATAACATTGCTAAGGTCCACTTTGAGATGGCAGTGTGTAGACACAGGCCCAGATTCACATCAGGTGGTGGGATGCAGTTCACAAAAGTGCCTTACCTGAGGGTCTGGCTGTGATGTTGCCAATGGGGAATGACTGATACCTGTTTAGGGAGATCTACCCCTCAAACAACCCCAGACATCCCTCTGAGCACTTATATAGTAAGGGCTTAGATAACTTTAGAACTTTAGAACTAGATAATATTAGCACCTCCAAGATAAGTGGAGAGAGAATTCAAGTCTGGTGCCTCTTTAAGTAATCTTTCTTAAACTATGCAAGTTTGATCTTGCATACAAGAGTTGGCTATGAGAGTTGAGGCTTTTCAGCCTGGAAAAGGGAAGGCTTTGAGGAGACCTTGTAGTAGCCTTCCAGTATCTGAAGGGCGCCTACAGGAGGGCTGGGGAGGGACTATTTACAAGGCCTTGTAATGACAGGACAAGGGGGAATGGGTTTAAACTATCAGAGGGGAGATTTAAAGAAGATGTTAGGAAGAAGCTCTTTACAATGAGAGTGGTAAAACACTGGAACAGGTTGCCCAGGGAGGTTGTGGATGCTCTCCTTGGAGGTGTTCAAAGCTAGGTTAGATGAGGCCTTGAGTGACCTGTTCTAGTGGGAGGTGTCTCTGCCTATGGCAAGGGGTTGGAACTGGATGATCTTTGCGGTCTCTTCCAACCTAAACCATTCTATGATTCTCTCAATTTTTGCTGTAACTATTTTCTATTTAATAAGCCAAAGAAACTAACAATATCCCAAGTTCATCTGCTAAATAAATCTTTCAGTAAGAAACTTACTCTTAAAAATAAGTTTGGCCCAACATTTCTCACACATATTAAACTCATACCAGTACCCTCAACAAATTTAAGAGGTGGTGTCTTAGGCTTTGCATCATAGCTGCAAAAAGCTACAGATCATAAATGAAACTTGCAGATTATACTGCAAGATTTCTTTGTCTCTGGCTGCATCTATTTCAGGGCTCCCCCCACTCATCTGCAGCTGAGGGAGAGAAAATGTCAGATTAAAGAACTGTAGGTTTGGAGTGAGAAGAGACTGCACTGTTTATATATTTTTCAGGGACTTGGGGACAGTAAGTTTCTCTCCCCATCTAGTGGTCATTAGGAGATTTTTAATAGAGCAGTAGCCTAAAACCAGGCTGCTTAACAACCCTGGGTATCAGCACAGGGAGGAGATGATTGCTCCTTTTGTTGTAGGTTATTTAGCAGACAAGAAAGCAGAGCAGGATTTTGGGATTCCCTTTATTTCCAATACATTCTTAGTCAAAGTATGATTATGGTAAGAAGCTGAACTGACAGTAGGAAATTTTTGTAACTGTGTGACCTACTCTAGGTGATCCTAGATGACCTGCCAACTCCTAACATTCTGTGATTATTACAAGCAGCAGTGGCTGTTAATTTTTCTGTCCTCTGTAATGCTTCTACTGTGAAAGAAATTCTGAGATGTGAAGGTAACAGCAACATCTTCATTGCTCCACAGCTTGCTTGGCCCTGTTCTGGTTAATTCTTTCTGCAAACAATGTGACATTGGGCAAAAGAAGAAGAATGTGAAATGAAAATGAATATGGACACTACGTAAAGCTGGTAAGAACTTGTCTAAATCTGAATAATGGAGAGTAAGTAGTGAAAGCAATACTAGTCGTTTGAAATCTTCCCATTCCAGTGCCCTAGAATCATAGAATCAGTCAGGGTTGGAAGGGACCACAAGGATCCTCTAGTTCCAACCCCCCTGCCATGGGCAGGGACACCCTAAGGTGTTTAGCAGTGACATAGGAAAGATACATAAGAAGCAAAAATATGCTCATAACAAAACCACAAGACATTTAACTGCTTTCACTGAGACTGGTCATACAATCACAGACTTGCAGGTCTGTTAAGTGGGGAATGGCCCTTTCTGGGAAAGCAGAAAGTTCTTTTTTATTCTTCTCCACTTTTAGAGCAAGTCAGGAAACACAGTAAAAGCAGACCCACTGGTATCTCATGTTGACTCTGGGATGGCTCCCTACCTCAGTGCTGGATGATCTTGGATGATATCATGTTTTCCAGTGCTTCATTCTACTTTTATTATCCAATAACTCTGAAATGAGGGTAGTGATAATTTTCTTTCTGTGAATAAAACTTGGAAAATGAAAGCTGAAAAGTATAATGAAAGACTGCAACTACATTAAAAGTGCTGGCTGATAACAGGACGAGGGGGAATGGGTTCAAATTGGCGGAGGGGAGATTTGAATGGGATGTTAGGAGGAAGTTCTTCACAGTGAGGGTGGTGAGGCACTGGAACAGGTTGCCCAGGGAGGTTGTGGCTGCTCCCTCCCTGGATGTGTTCAAGGCCAGGCTGGATGAGGTCTTGAGTGACCTGATCTAGTGGGAAGTGTCCCTGCCTATGGCAGGGGGTTGGAACTGGATGATCTTTGAGGTCTCTTCCAACCTAAACCATTCTATGATTCTATGATAATCATTATTTTCAGGACAGTTTGGGTGTCCTTCCTCCAGCTAGATACATGCAGGGGACACTTGGTGGCTCCTGTCCTTCATTCAGAAATAGGGCTGGGGCAGAGGTCCTAGATCTTACTACTGTTGTTTCACTCAGTGGAATAACTTTGGTCCAGAGGACCCTTATGGAAAACCCCTGGAGCTTAAGGCTGCAATGAGTTTTTTGTCCTTCACCTCTGAATGCAGACCCAGGTGACCCATGGAGACAGTGCATGGAGGAGGGACTCAGATTTGGCTTGCTTTATCCATGTGATGGCTGATGAGTCTTCCCCTCCTGTACACTAATAAAACCTTTTAAACTGACATCAGAACTATTCTGAGTTCTAGCAAATCAGGACAAGTTTCCCTGGAGAGGAGACAAATATTTCCCCTCTTAGAAAAGGAGTCCCCATTGCTGCGGGATTCGTATGGACTGCCTTTGCCTATCTGACTGAGTTTGGTTTTAATAAATCCCTAAAATAGGAAGGGAATCTGCAAACTCTGTGGCAACATGGGGAGGGATCAAATTGTCTTGTGTCTCAGGTGAGGAAGAGAAAAATGTCTGGCAGAGGGTTTCCACATGTGAAATGTATGGTGGAATGAATTTGAGATGGAAGTAGTGAAAGATAATTTTAAAATTTATTTCTTATCTCAAACCTAGTTATTATTTTACCCACTTGACTCTATGGAGACCTTTCATGCTGTGCATCACAAAGGTATAATAAAGCAGATAGAGAGAAATGTGCATCTTCCTTCTACCTCTCTTATTAATACCTCTGTACAACAGTAAATAAGAGGAAAACAGAGCTCTCTTGTCAATCTTACCAGCTGTTGATGCTTTCTGCAAACACACAGTCTTATATTTATTGGAGGCTTTTCTGAAATAAATAACAATGTGGCACAGGGCTGTGGACACATTGTCTTACCTAAATAAAATCTGAGTATCAGTCAATGTTAGAGACCTTATTTTTCAATTATTTTAATTTTTAGTAGTTGTTTGCCTTTAAGAAAGTGCCAGAGAAGCTGGTCAAGGGCAAACTAGGTCACTAATTAATTCCAGATAGGTTAGGTCGACAGCTAACCCTAATTTACACCCATCCCCCCCTCACCATCATCACAGTTGCAGCCCCTGCCTGATCACAACTGGTTCTGGTTTGTCTGTGGCTTCTGCTTTAGCAGACATCACGCTCACTTCCCTCCCTCTATGATGAGCACAACCTTGTTAATTGAGGCCACTTGCATGTCCTGATATTTTACTTTCCATCATTAACAAAATTAATGGAAATACTGAGTACAATTGGGCAGGATGGACCACATCAGGAGCCCAATGGCAATGTGCTCTGAGACTGATGACATGTTGGGACAGGTTTTTGCAGGTAGGTGCTCCTGAGAACTATGCTTTCCTGGTTTCTCATGACTGAAATCAAGACACTCAATATCTACCACCTCCCCCTTTCCCAGTCATCCTGTCAGAGAGGGAAATGAGCGGGTTTAGTACAACGTGTTCTTGACGCACGCATTCTAGCTTTTAAAAATCACTTTATTGTTCTCCTGGTGTTTATAAGCAGACTGTTTAATAATTTGCACTAGTCTTTTTCCAGGCTGACAGTTTTATGGTTCCCCAGGTTCTAATTTTCCACTTTTAAAAGGGAGAGGTACTCTGTTTACCCTCCAGATATGCAATGTGAGCGATTTCATGCGAAGAAGCAGCAAAATGATACTGCATTGTAACAACTATCCTGAGCCATCCTGCAGGTCGATCAGAAACAATGCCAGTGGCGGGACCTGAGCGTTCAGGGTGACAGCAAAGCAGCAGAGGGAGGAAATACAGGTAGTGCCTTCCTAGCTCTGCAGATGGTGTGTTAGCAGCAGTGGTGGCTTGGTCAGAAGGGGCTGCAGAGGGAAAAGTATTTGTCAGACAGGAATTATACACACTAGAGTATCACTGGTATCCAAACACTTGAGTATTTGGCTCCTATTATTTTGATATTCTGGAAGTGCAATGGTGACTTGATGCACAGCTGTCCATCCCCCAGCCTGGAAGAAGCCAGGCTTGCCTTTTCCAACATGCACTGATGGCCTGGAAGAACTGCCAATCTATTACATGCAAATTTGATTTTACATGTGATAATCCCTGATGTTCAAAAAAAGGGAAAGAACTCTGCAATTTCATACCAAAATAATTACCTTCCCAAACAGCTTATTTAAAAAAACAAAAATACTTTTTTTCTCTGGTATTACTTTATTGGCTTATTTTGGTGCATTAATTACTTGGGTGTGATGCTTATATAAACTTTCTCAATAAGCTATGTCAGGCACAAACATCCCTTAAGAAAATTCTTCTGTTCTTGCTGCTGATAAAAATATCCTTTTTATTATTCAGAACATAAGAATAAAAAAAGGCAGAAGAACAGAGAATCCAGAAGACACTTGTATCATTAATAATTTCTTAATTTTCCCTTTGCCTGCCTTTGCAGTTAAGGAAAAAAATGCTTAAATCTAAGAGTATCATTGATAGTTTAGATCTGTGTTTACAATGTCTTTCACACACCTTAGAAAATAAAAATGTGGGAAAATCCCATCATTCTTGTTCTGGTCTCCTCAATTTAAGAGAGATGTTGAGGTACTGGAATGTGTCCAGAGAAGGGCGACAAAGCTGGTGAGGGGCCTGGAGCACAGCCCTATGGGAAGAGACTGAGGAAGCTGGGGGTGTTTAGCCTGGAGAAGAAGAGGCTCAGGGGTGACCTCATTGCTATCTACAACCACCTGAAGGGAGGCTGTAGCCTCTTCTCCCAGGCAACCAGCAACAGAATGAGGGGACACAGTCTCAAGTTGTGCTGGGGGAGGTATAAGCTGGATATTAGGAGGAAGTTCTTCACAGAGTGATTTCCCATTGGAATGGGCTGCCCAGGGAGGTGGTGGAGTCACCATCCCTGGAGGTGTTCAAGAAAAGACTGGATGAGGCACTTAGTGCCATTGGCTAGGGCTGGGTGATAGGTTGGCCTNCTATTCTATTCTATTCTATTCTATTCTATTCTACTATACTCTATTCTATTCTATTCTATCACAGAATTGTTTCAGTTGGAAACGACCTCTAAGATCATCAAGTCCAACTAATAACCATGGTAATTAAACCATGTGTCTGAGTGCCATGGCCACACATTTCTTGAATGCCTCCAGGGGTGGTGACTCCACCACCTCCTGTCATTTGGTAGTGAACTGGTTCTGCTCCAGAACTCAGCTGGCAATGCTGTGTTAGAAGCCACTCTAAAGCTGGAGTGGATGACATGGGAATGGTCTTGTCTCGAATTTTAGTTTCCAGTGTCTTTGATGTGTAACATGATATGAAATACTTGCTCATATTATATGAACATGCATTCCTGTTATACGAAATATTGGCTCATTAACACTAGCAGGAATTGTGATGAAACTGCAGTTGTTATTGATTTTCTTTACAGTGTAGGACTGTGGTTCAAACTTAGCCACTTGCTTGTAGAACTTAGCCCCTTACTAACAAATGTAGGTCCTGAGCACAGGCATAAAAAGCAAGATGCTAAAGGAAATGAAGGGATGATTGAATTTCTGAAGGCAAGGGATTATTTAAGTGTTTGCAAGATCAACCACTAAAGATGGCATTATCCTTTTTAAAGTAAGAACACTAACACTGTTAATTATAGTAGACACTGTAGTGTGTTGGGCCCCTTCCTGTGCAGTGAAGAAAGCCACTGAAAAGACATTGTTATTTCCAAATATTGGTTTTGTGTCTATAAAGACAACAACCACAAGATAAATCCTTTATCTTACAGTAGAATATGGGTTCCCTTTTTGTTACTGTAGCAAAGAGAAAAACACTGTCTACTTTCATACTAATTCATAGAATCACAGAATGGTAGGAGTTGGAAGGGCCCTCTGGATATAACCTAGTCCAACCTCCCTGCCAAAGCAGGATCACACAGTAACACATTCAGCAAAGTTTTGAGTCTTCAGAGGAGACTCCACAACCTCTCTGGGCAGCCTGTTCCAGGGCTTTGTTACCCTCACAGTAAAAAAGTTGGGTTCCAGTACCTTTTTGCATGACGTTGGGCGCCAATTAAAAAAAAAATGTAGTGGGTTAGCAGTTACCTGCCCCCCCACCTTAATAAACCCCAGCTAAAACTCAGAAAACACTGGAAGTTAATAAATGAAGCTTTATATTTACAGCAATGCACAATATACAAGCAAATATTTACAGGATATTACAGATATTTACAGATATATACAGTGAAAAGGCAATACAGACACCACACACCTTCCGGAGACCAAAATCCCCAAGAGAGGGTAACCAAACCCCCCCTACCACCTTTCCCCCCTTCCCCAGCCTTATTTCACCACCTGTTGGTGCTGCAGATAAGCTGAAGATGGGCCAGAGAGATTAGTGGCAGGAAGGAGTTAGTAATTTTAGTAATTTTACTCTGAATTAGCTACCAAGACCGAGAGACAAAGGAGAAAGCGGCTGCAGCCAGCACAGACAGAAGCAGACTGCTAATCTGGTTGTTTTGAGAACAGTTCTTAAAACAACTTTTTTTTTTCTTCTCAGTAAAACTCGGTGAAGTGACACAGTGTGTTTAACTCTCTCTCAGCCAATAGTCTAATTTCTCACTCAAATCCTCCAATTAGCTCAAACCAATACAACAGAAAAATGACTTTTTTTGGCCTAGTCCAAGAAAAGGCTGCACATTCTGCATGACTGCTGTGTTCTTAATCTTGCTTATAAATCTGTCTTCCTATGTCACATATGAACATCTCTGAGGCCAGGTCCCCAACTGGTTTAAAGTGGCTTGGTGAGCTGAGTTTGTGCCAAATTTGTGGCTAAGAGTTAGTTTACATGAGTTAAAGACCAATCTCTTTCTTCACTCATCTGCCTCCCATTTGCACTGAGCACTTCCGCTGTGATACTGCTATCCAATGTGCCTGCTCCCCACAGACACCCTCCCTGTGTCCATCTCTTCTTCAACCTTTGGCACTTCTTGCTCCATAGCTCCCAGTACTACCTGCACCCCACCAACCTACTTTGGGCTTACAAGAAGACATCAACTTCTCCACGCACAACTTCTCTCTGGAGAGCTGCAAGGAGGAGTGTTTCAGAGCTTGCTGGGGCAGTTCACTTGTGTACTTCATTGGAGGTGTTGAACTAATAATAAAGTGTGTAGACCTACACTGAAGGATGATCAAGATGACCAAATCAAATCTCTCTTTTAATTCTGCCGCCACCTTCTTTCCTTCACACTATGTTTTATGTAACCTCTGTTGATAGCAATTAGCTTTGTTTTTCCCCACTGAATTTCTGCGGTGCTTTTCAATGCTACAGACAAAACCATTTAAAAGTAATTTTTTTTCCTTAATACTAAGGCAGCTGCATCATGTTCCCAAGTCAAATATCCTGATTATTTAAGACAGATCTCTTCTTTGTTCCTTCAGTATTTTGTCAACAGAAATTAAGTCAGTAGAAAAAATGTGATGATCACAAAGCCCAGTTGCCAAATATTTCATTACAGAGAGCTCTCAGTCAAGTGTCTGCAGACTTAATGAACAGGAACCATAGCCAAGTTCACAGTATATTTGAGACAATATAAGGGAGGCCCCCAGCAGAGACTATGGCTCAGTTGTGTAGGTACATCCTATTCTTTTTCCCTTTAAAAGGTACTTAAAAGATGTAAAGAAGAAGCCATGCAGGTCCCTGTGGTTAGGAAGATCATAGTAAGATCAGTTTTTAAGAAACCATAGCTGTGAAAACATCTTGCAAGACATACTCTGCCTCCCCTCCCCTTAATAAAGCCTGGTTAGGGAAAGTTGATAGTTGAGCAGTCAGGCTGGCAGGTTGCTAGCCCTACAAAGCTAGCTTAGGAAGGTACATATGGTATAAAACTGATAGTCTACTGAGGAAACTGAAGAGACATCTGTCTTTAGTGTTTTGGAGGTATAGAAATACACAGCCTCATGATAACCTTCAAAAGGCCATGAAAGCTGAAGCTTTCTCCTCTGTCAGGCGTTGGAAATCCATTAGTTAACCTCCTGAAGGCAGGCAGCAAGCTGTTTGCTGAGACTAAGGCTTTGCTTCATTTTGTGCTCTACTGGAAAGGGTTGGTATTGCTTTGAAGAGTGGTGGATAGAAAAAAAACCCCACTAAATTCTATGATATTGTCAAACACTAATGGTTGGTGTTTGAGCCAAAATGTGTTTTTAAAAGGGAAATAAGAAATGTAGCTAAGAAAACAAATGAGTATTCACTGAAGATTTCAAGGGAATGTCTAAACTGACCCAAGGTGTCATTCCACTGGCTTTGCCTGCATTGCTTCTAGGATGAGATTGGTTTAAATTTTATAAAATGTCAAAAACAGGTCAAAAATAATTGTCTATGTTATTTGTACAGAGCCTTGCTCATGGTTGCTGTTCCCAGCTGAGGCTCCTGAGTGGTTTATTGATACAACTAATGAGGACTAGTAATCCAGGCAAATTGTTTTGCATCTGATGTAGAGGACTCCTTTTAAAACTGTAATGATATAACTGGGAAATCTGCACTCATTTTAAAGTTCAAGACAGTTTTAGAGGTAAGTCTCATTTTTTAATAATAATAAAAAAACCCCACCAAAACCTTTAATGCAGCATCTTCAAAATATTTCTATTTTAATTGTGTCTCCCTTGCCACACACAATGAGCAAGGTATGTAATTTTCTCTACTCTTCCAGGAAATGTGATGTACAGTTTTATGCTGTGCACCAGGAATAGCAAAATGAGAGACAGAATTAAGTCAGGAAGAGGCAAGCTTAGGTGCTGTTGCAGGGATGTGGTCCAGATTTGGCAATTACACTGAAGGGAATGACCACTTTAGCAGTGAAGTCATTGTATTGTATGTTATTTGGCAAGTCTCCTAATAACCAGTTCATACAAACGAACTCTTGACATTGCTTGTCTACTGGTGATTCTACAGTGGGATTTTTCCCTCTCAGTCCCTGTTTTCTGCATGCACATCAGGTTCTTGGCTGGTGCTTGGGGTCTTGGTACTATTCAGGCCAAACTTTCTTTCAGCTTTCTGAGTTTGGATAGGTAGTTCCCCTGGGAAGCAGTGAGCAGGCAAGCAGAAAAGATGACATTGCAGAGCAGCACACCCTCATCTTCCTTCCGTCAGGCTTTTTTCCAGGCATTTGGCATGAGGATAGGGAGAATAACCACACTGCCTTTAAAGAAAAGTTTTTTTCAGCACTTTTCATATACAGGTTCCTGCAGTTCTCCTGTTAAAGTGCACTTAAATTCTCTGCTCACAGGATCACAGGAAGTCAGGGGTTGGAAGGAACCCAAAGAGATCATAGAGTCCAACCCTTCTGCTACAGCAGGACCATGCAATCTAGCTCAGATCACACAAGAACACATCCAGAGAGGCCTTGGAAGTCTCCAGGGAGTCTGTTCCAGTGCTCTGGGACCCTTACAGTAAAGAAGTTCCCCCTTGTGCTGAGGTGGAACCTCCTCTGCTGTTAGTCTTATTCTTTTCTATGATTTGTAACCCCTTAAAAATTAATCTACAGCTCTTGGGCAGTGAACTGAAAGCCATCAGAAAGTGTATATCCCATCTCACACTGCTGAAGCAGACAGTGGTGTCTGCAAGTTGGGCATGTGCTTCACATTCTGGAGAACTTTGTAGCAGCACAGCTAATAAACCAGCTACTGCCTCTGTTTAGATTGTGCCTTTGGCCTGTTGTGGGATGGAAAAAGAGTGGGCTTTGTCTAGGCTGGGTATTTTTGAACATATATATTTAAGGTCTTTATGTAAAGATCTTCTCATGCAGCCAACAGCCAACACATATCCAGGAAAGGACTTGCAGCAAATTTTCTGATGTTCATGAATCCCCTCCAGTGACTGAAAGAAGAGTTTGATAGGAACTGTGCTTTGCAAAATTCCTGGGTGCCTTTTTGCCTGCCTGATGTTGGTTTACAGGAAAGTTCATCATGACCCTTTGTAGTATTAGGAAGTTGTGGTGATGAACATGAGTTACTTATGTGTTACTTTTAATTTAATTTCCATCCTTAGTTGAAGAATGGAAGAAATTATTGCAAAGAAACTAGCAAACTCACATAATTCAGCAAAGCTGCAATCAGCAGGTCACAGACCTTTTAAACACAACATTGTGAGGATCAGAGGGCAGAATCTTGGGTGGAATAAGAAGAAAAAATTCCCGGTAATATGTTACCCTAAATCATAGACTCATAGAATCAACCAGGTTGGAAGAGACCTCCAAGATCATCCAGTCCAACTCCATGTAAGGAGTGTCAAAAGTCTAGTAAAAGAAGTTATTTGATCCTGGGTGAGAAGAACTTCAGTGAACAGGCACCAGGAACCAGCTGGCTAGATGGGGATGTAACACAGCTCTTGCCTCTTTTAGAGCATTTGATTTTGTTCACAAACAATGACTACTGAACATCTTAATCTTTGCTTAATTCTGGTTATTGTTAAATGATATCTCCTCGGTTGTTTCTCCAGGGAAATGTTAAATTATTCTCTCTCTTTTTTTTTTTTTGCACATCTGTCTTCTGGTGTTTATCTCTTCCTGGAAGAAATCCAAGTTTAGTAATTAAGGCACTGGGAACAGTAAGAGGTTTGATCAGTAGATAAAAAGTAATTATAACAGATCTGTGAGTCTCTCTGCAGTAAATATTTTAACACCTTGGGCCAAATCGTCCATTAACATAAACAGAATTATTGGAGACCACACTGTCTTATACCAGCTGGGAATCTGTGTAAAACTGCACAGACAGCTTCACTGTGCTTGTGTGTGGAAACTTAAAAATAAATTACTTTTAGGATGATGAAGAGGTGCAATACTCTGTGCCCAACAGGCAGTTTGGATGAAATGTGGGTTTTTTTTTTCCCCACATCCTGTGACATATTGTCCTGATTTTGGCTGCAATAAAGTTAATTTTCTTCCTGGTAGCTGGCACAGTGCTGTGTTCTGGATTTAGTGTGAGAATAATGTTGATAACACACTGATGTTTGTTGCTAAGCACTAAGTCATGGACTTTTCAGCTTCTCATACTGCCCTGCCAGCAAAGGAGACAAGAAGCTGGGAGGGGATGCAAACAGAACAGCTGACCCAAATAAGCCAAAGGGGTATTCCATACTATATGATATCATGCTCCAAATATAAACTGGGAGGAGTTGGCCAGGATATGCTGGCTCAGGAATTGGCTGGGTATTGGTCAGCAGGTGGTGAGCAATTGTACTGTGCACCATTTGTTTCGTATGTTCTATAATAATAATAATAATAATTATTATTATTACCATTAATTTCCCCTCCCTTTTCTGTTCTATTAAGCTGTCTTTATCTCAGCTCAGGAGGTTTACTACTTTTCCCCCCGATCCTCTCTCCCATCCCCCTGCGGGGGTTATCAAGCCAGCGGCTGCACGGTCCTTAAATGCTGTCTGGAGTTAAACCATGACACATATGCTCGCTTATTTTTTTTCCCATGGCTGTTTTCAAATATCCTGAAACAGAATTAGATCTGTATGGGCGACATTTTCAAAATGAATCTCTTCAGTTCCAGTGGTGAGCACACTCTGTCTCACAATTGGATTACATGTAGTAACTAGGCAAGCAGTGTAACTTCTTCCTCTATTTGAGTGCTTAGGTGTGGGTTTGTGGTAGAAACAATTCAAAGACAAAAATCACAAGAAGATAATTGTCCCGGTATGGATGTGACAAACACTCTAGAATTGGTCCAATCCCTGGGCTCTCTCCTCCCCCTATCGTCCAAGGTCCAGTAGGGGTTGAGGGGCGGGGGCACCCCACGCGGCCCCAGGACCCAGGGAGACCTCAGGCAGCACTTATGCGTGGAGTTTTTGAATCAATTGGTCAGCTAGAGAATGGTGAATACCTATTGGACAGTTTCACGCGCCCCCATAGGGTATTTAGGCAGGGATCAGCAGCCGTTAGGTGCTCTTCCTCGCTCTTCCTCACTCTCCTCGTCCGCCATTCGCCGTCGTCTCCCTGTCGTGGCTGTGAAGAGCCCAGCCATGTGCAAAGCAGCATTCAGCAGGCAGCGANCCCAGGGAGACCTCAGGCAGCACTTATGCGTGGAGTTTTTGAATCAATTGGTCAGCTAGAGAATGGTGAATACCTATTGGACAGTTTCACGCGCCCCCATAGGGTATTTAGGCAGGGATCAGCAGCCGTTAGGTGCTCTTCCTCGCTCTTCCTCACTCTCCTCGTCCGCCATTCGCCGTCGTCTCCCTGTCGTGGCTGTGAAGAGCCCAGCCATGTGCAAAGCAGCATTCAGCAGGCAGCGAAGCATAGCAGCCTTCAGAGAAGCGGCAAGATTAATCCCCTTCTCTCTCTCTCTTTCTCCCTCTATCCGGGCTAAGTCAGTCTTTTCCCTTCTTCCCCTCAGGTTCGGGAAGGAGCGTGGTTTTCTTCTCGTGCCCCGCGGGCATTTATAGGTGTGGTTGGGATCTATTTTATATGTAGCCTCTCTGTTTTCTAAGTTCTGACTGTTAAATTGTTGCACCTGGCGTTTTGAGCGACTTGTGCGTTTGTTTTCTGCCAACCGGAACCAAAAGAACATAGGGGGGCACTAGGACCCCCCTCTCCACGGGATATCGAACCTAATTACATGATATCTCATGACAATAATTTTGGAGAGCGGCACCGAGCTGGCTGAAAATTCTCCCCCAGTTCTGCCATTTCTGGGTGTCTTGTTTTCCTGAGCAGGTTACCATGCCATAGCTTGTGGTGGTCACTGTGTCTGGCTTTTCTGACTTTGGCCACATTACCCAAGGTCTTTCTCAGCTGCAGGGCCTGGGGAACACTGAGTATGATGCACTTAACCTCCAAAGTTCCAGATGTTGTCCTGCCGACTTTACTGTAAGGGTCACAGAGCACTGGAACAGGGTCCCCAGAGAGGCTCCTTCTCTGGAGACTTTTAAGACCTGTCTGGATGTGTTCCTCTGTGATCTGAGCTAGATTGTCTGGTCCTGCTCTGGCAGGGGGCCTGGACTCGATGATCTCTTTGGGTGTCTTCCAACCCCTGACATCCTGTGATCATGTGAACTTCTCACCTCCCTGGGTTGGATCAAAGGCTGAAGAGGAACATGTAGGCAAGTCACAGAATCATGGAATGGTCTGGGTTGGAAGGCACCTTAAAGATCATCTTGTTCCAACACCACTGCCATGGGCAGGAATACCTTTCACTAGGCCAAATTGTTCATGGCCCTGTCCAGCCTGGCCTCTAACACCTCCAGGGAGAGGACATCCACAACTTCCCTGGGTAACCTGTTCCAGTGTCTCACCATCCTCACTGAAAGAATTTCTTCCTAATCTCCAGTCTAAATCCAACTTCTTCCAGGTTAAGGCCATTGTCCTATCAGTACAAGCCCTTGCAAAAAGTGCCTCCTAGCCTGCCATAAGCATGGAAATTAAAAAAAGGCTTTGAATAGAATAACATCCCTGCATGTGAAGGAAAAGCCTCTAAGGAGATTGTATGAATGAGCTGTAACAGGTTGAGAAGCTGTCTCTACCCCAGGGTGAATTGACAGTCCTTTCAACTACTTAAGATCTGTTTCCCCGAGGGACTTAATGATTTTAGTGCTGAAGAAATAAATTAGAATGGCCAAAGTACTCTCCCCACAAGTAGAACTCATTGTCCCACCACACTATGTGCTACCTACTGTTGCCAGGCTGAAATGTTTCCACCAATGAGATCTCCACTGAAGGGAGCTGAACAATCAGCTTTCTGCCTTGTCACAGATGGCCTTTATGGATCACAATCAAAAATAGTCATGGGATCTTATACAAAAAGGAGCACTTAACCCACTGGAGAACCTACTTGCTTCAGTTTTGCTTCAAGCTGTTTGCAGAAATGGCCTGATGAATTTTTCCATCTGATAGCATCTCACTGCAGGGGTCGTTCCTAAACTAAAAGGCACAAAATTTAAGACAGAAGAGAATAAAAATGGAACAAAAAAAAAAAGGAATTGAATTTTGAGGCTATGGATGCCCAATGTTAACTCCTGCTTGGCACAGGTCTTGGAGGGGGGAGTTGTGCATCAAAGACAGTGGCAGTTAGCAGGGAACAGACAGCTTATATCACAAGAAAAGAAACTAATCCTTGAACATGTCTTGCCTCAAAAGCAAAACAAATAACCCAATGTCTTCCAAACAATGACAGTTTGACCAACACAATAGAGAGCTTAATGAAAGCATTGACTAAGAAGGTAATGCTGTTATAATATGAAGAAAAATAGTTGCATTAAAATGTTAGATACTGGTTTGATCCTTTAAAAAAAAAACAGTTTCCAGGGAGCTGAGCCTATAAATATTCATGTATTATTATTTATAGGCAAGTATGCAAAATTTTTATATATTATTAGATATTAACAATAATATAATCATAGAATCATAGAATGGTTTAGGTTGGAAGAGACCTCAAAGATCATCCAGTTCCAACCCACCGCCACAGGCAGGGACGCCTCCCACTAGAACAGGTCACTCAAGAGCTCATCCAGCCTGGCCTTGAACACATCCAGGGAGGGAGCAGCCACAACCTCCCTGGGCAACCTGTTCCAGTGTCTCGCCACCCTCACTGTAAAGAACTTCTTCCTAACATCCTGTTTAAATCTCCCCTCCACCAGCTTGAACCCATTACCCCTCATCCTGTCATAACAAAACCTTGTGAATAGTCCCTCCCCAGCCTTCCTGTAGGCCCCCTTCAGATACTGGAAGGTTACTATAAGGTCTCCCCGAAGCTTTCTCTTCTCCAGGCTGAAAAGCCCCAAGTCTTTCAGCCTGTCCTCATAGCATGTAACATGACACAATATGAAGGGACTTACTTCTGTTCTCCAAAACCAAGGCCCAAAAATCAGTTGGTCCTTCTGTGTGGCCTCTTTCCTTATGTGGAATTGATATGAAAACTCTTACCTCAAGTTTATGTCTGCCCTGTGTGCGCAATCAAAGAGTAAACCACGACGGTCTTTAAAGTCATTGGAAAGCCGCATGTCTATAAAAGAAGTATTTCATAATGATTCAGAGATGCCAAAAGCATCATTTCCCTTCAAGGTTTGCCAATTCATTTGAAACAAGATGTAAAGGATGCATCTGTGCAAAGGCTTGGAGTTATACAGCTGCAAGAGAGGGAAATCGGTTGTTTACCCCTTCAGAAGTCTTTCATTTGCAAAAGTAAATAAGGCACAGATTGGAAAGGATGTATTCCATACCATACAGCGACGTCTGTCTGTACGTCTAGCTGTGAGTGCTCATACAGGAAAACCTGTGGTTGGCTCTGACCAAGAGCTTTTTGGAAGCAATAATGAGAAAAGCTTGTGGCAGCACCAGCGCATCTATAAAACGTCGTGATGTTGCTCTAGAAATATGCTACTGTGGTTAAACACAGACCAAGAGAAAATATACCCCCTGCAGACTTCTTGATGAGATGGTTTCTGTCAGGGGAAAACAATTAGAAGGAGGGATTTTTAGGCATAAATTAACTTCGCTGGGGCCAAGCAACATTTGTGAGATAAGAAATGTAGACCAAACTGCGTCAGATGCTCAGCTGTCCTTGGACATTTCACTGCACTTCAGTGGCACAGTGGCCATCCCAGGAGGAGTCAACGTTGTGTGTTACTTGGTTTTTGGCACCTATGTGAAATTTGTTCATTTTGGGAAAGCACGTCTCACAAACAGTGAAGAAAGATCAAGAAACATAAAGTGACATTTTTATCTGTGATAACTTTCATTTCTAAGGGATATTTTTATCCTCTGAGACAGATCTTGGTAGTGCTGATTGAAATGGGAGGAATTTGTTGTTGTTGTTGTTGCAACTAGAAAAAGAATAAACTATCTGCAAATAGAATTTTCAGCTGGGGGGCGTTTGGTGTTTAATTCCTCCTCTCTCTGATCTTCCCCCCCTCCAGTAAGCTCAAGGAATTTTGGAAATTGCCAGTAGGTGCTATAGGAAAAGGTCTTGTTATTTACACCATTAATTATGTGTCTAAGAGTTAGCTCTTTGAGAAAAGCTTATTGTTTGGCATGGTTCATTTTGGTTTTATTTCCCTGGAAGCCAAGTGCATCAATAATGAGGCTTAGTACACTTGATTGTTTTTTTCTTAGAATTAGTCTTGATGGCAGCTGCTACCCTCAGATTAGCTGTAACGAACAGGTAAAGGTTTTGATTCAGATATTTGGCTCAGTGTTCAAAAGGCAGCTAGGCAAACTCATAGAACAAGAATCTGCATGTAGATATCAAATGCAGAGCAAACACCTGAACTGAAAGACGTAGCAACTTTGGAGGGTAACTTGAGTAAGCATATGCCTGCTATGTTCTTGTGTTCCTACCTATGTGCCTGTTCTTGGCCAGTGTTGGAAACAGGACAAAGAGTCATTCATGGGAGGTTGTAAATAATTTTTTTGTCCTCATGCTTTTATTCCATATCATAAAAACACAAAAAACTTTGCTGCTACTAACAGGTTTCTCAGCAGCAGCCCCCCTGATTTTGAAGTTACTTTGTCTCCACACCATGAAAGAAAATAAAACATCTTTTTGGTACAAAAGCATGAGAAATGAGAAAAGAATAGGATATGTTGAAGCAGAAAGGTGGTGCAGTTAGGTATGCTCTCCACATAACTCTGGAAACTGTCACATTTTGAAAGCACCTACTTAAAATTAAAAAGGCATGTCATGAAACCTCATGAAAATCCCCTTTTTAAAAAGCTTAACACCGGTTCACATACTTCATTAAAGAAGAATCAGAGCAGTAAACCATTTGTGGTCACATGAGCTCATTTGTGGCTTGACTTTCTCTTGATGAAATTCCTTGTGAAAGCTGCTCTCAAAGGCAGAAAAAAAAATTAATGGTTTGGTTTTGTATATCTCATTTAATCAGGTCACACAAATTATCCTTTTCCGTTGCTGTAAAGGAGTCAGAGGGAACCTCCTCAGTCTCAGGTGTTGTTCTGGGATGTACAGTGTTTGGATCAGGTGAGCGTGAGGAAGTGCATGGTTACGTGCAGCCCAGTGGGAAGTTTAAGGATGGCTACAACATATCAGTGCTTCTCCAGCTCCTTAGTACGGTCACTGTCAGGGTAAACATCTTCTCTGCTGGTAGCTCTTCAATGGGGAGCTGAATTAGCTAAAGAAGTACCCAGCTGTTTGGTAGAAAAGACAGGACCTCTCTGCAGATGGCTAAATATCCCATGTAACTCTTCTGAATGGCTCCTACCCTCACCTGATGCTGCTTGGATTGCTCTGTTAACATGGATGAGAGTAGAATGGTGTATTTGCATGCTGTTGTCTGCTAGCCTGCCTGGAAAATAATCCCAGCTGTCTAAATAATCCTACACACTGTTCTGTCATTCTGGGGATTTTTTTTTGTTCAGTTGGCTTTGAGGGTTTTAAAATTTATTTTTCCCCCCTGAACTTTGCAGTCTCTGTTTTGAGTTTGGTAAGTGGGGGAAAAAAAAAAAAAAAATCAAAACACTTTTCCAAAAAAGTAAATAGCAACTTAAAAAGAGATGTTGCCTTAACAAATGTCTTAAGTTAGCTTGAAGGGTCCCAGGACATAAAACGAGGCTACACTTACTTTTCACCAGCACCCTGTAAGAACATTTACTGATTTTTCTACTACTTATTAAAGTCTTCCGCCTTCTTTTATAGAGAGTCGCTCAGCAGGAAGAAGTACTCAGCCTCTACCTCTGACAGCCCAGGAAGAATCAGATGCCATCTTTGACCTGGTGGTCCCTCTGAGCCTGGGAAAGCAGTAAGAAATAAAAGATGTCCTGCACAGATATTGTGTGTCCTGGAGCTTGGTGAATTTCTGGCTCCAGATTCATGTTAATTCCCCAGTTTGAGGTGCTCTGAACTAAGCAAACTGGAGGAAATTGAAAATCTGTGTAGACCAGTGTCACTCTTTCACACTGGGTTTGAGTTATTTAGAGGCCCCTAGCTGAATAATCCAGCTTTAGACATCTCTGTGAACCTAGTGAAAAGGTTTCCACAAAGCAAAGCAGCTGTAAAACCTAACGGCAGTGAACATGATGGGTTGGGGAGGGAATAGGGACTAATACAGCAAGCCTAGGAGCTTGATAAGTTAATCAAAGCTGGGCAGGAGTTTAAGAAACCTCAAAAGGATATAAACCAGAGCTGCTCACATGATTTCTACAAGTAGCTGTTGAGCAGATGTAAATATTGGAAGCAGTTTTGTCATTTCACCTCCGAAGGGATGGCAGTTACACTAAATCCTGGGGAGAGAGACTTGACACTGATTTGCAGCACCAAAAGGAAACAAGGGGTGATGCTCTGGTCCTGCATATAAAGTGGAGCTTCCGTATGCAGGACAGGGAAGGGATGGGATCACATGGGGAGATGCACTAGTTCTGAAGTGGGATTTGGGAATATGAAGAGGAGGTGTCTTCTTAGAGAGGTGATAAGAGAAACAAGATGAAAAATAAGTTTCTGGAGGCATGGAGTGGGGCAATCAGAGGTAGAAGTGAAGATAGGCTGGTGAAGGAGGAAGCCTATGTTTGAATTTGGAAATTGAGGAAGCAGAGAATATATTTTGCAGCCAACTCTTCTTCAACAGCAGATAACAGTAGATCTTACTACTGTCTTGGCAGCTGTGGAAGGAAAATAAAGAAATATCACAAACCCCAGCACAGCCTGCCAGCCACAAAGAAGCATTTTAAGGGGTATGAGAGGGAAAGAGAGCAGGAGTGCAAAGTTAGTGGAAGAGAACCACGTTGTGAAGCAGCTATGACAAACTCACAGAATCACAGAATGTCAGGGGCTGGAAGTGACCTTGAAAGGTATCATCTAGTCCAAGCCCTCTGCCAGAGCAGGATCACCTATAGCAGATCACACAGGAATGTGTCTAGATGGGTTTTTAATATCTCCAGAGAGGGAGACTCCACAACCCCTCTTGGCAGCCTGTTCCAGTGTTCTGTCATCCTCACAGGGCAAAAAAAATCTTCCTCATGTTTACATGAAACTTCTTATGCCTCAACTTCCACCCATTGCCCCTTGTCCTGTTATTGGGCATCACTGAGCAGAGCCTGGCTCCATCCTCCCGGCACTCACCCTGCACATATTTATAAACATCGATGAGGTCACCTCTCAGTCTCCTCTTCTCCACTCAGCACAGCCCCAGCTCTGCTTGTAAGAGAGATGTTCCATTCCCTTAATCATCTTCGTGGCTTTGCACTAGACTCTCTCAAGCAGTTCTATGTTCCTCTTGAACTGGGGGGTCCAAAACTGGACACAGTACTCCAGATGTGACCTCACCAGGGCAGAGTAGAGGAACAGGAGAACCTCTCTCAACCTACTAGCCGCACTCCTTCTAATACACCCCAGAATGGCATTGGCCCTCCTGGCCACAAGAGCACATTGCTGGCTCGTGGTCAACCTCCCATCAAGTAGGATGGGATCCTTTTTCCCTTTGCTGCCTTCCAACAGATCAGTCTCCAACCTATACTGATACCCAGGGTTGTTCTTTCCTAGGTGCAAGACTCTACACTTGCCCTTAAGAACTGGAAGACCCCCTCAGATATGTGATGCAATGTGGTTACTCATTGCCATTTTCAAGGGATATTATAAAAAGTCTGGGTTCCTGGGGTTATTGCCATGAGCAAGCCTTCAGAACATGAACAACTTGGAGCTAATTCATTTGAGAAATGAATTAGCAGGCAGAGTAAAGGAAAAATAGAATTAAATTTGAATAAAAGGAGTTGGAGCTGATACTTTGATATGCTGAGTCTCTATTCAGACTGCACGGGGTGGAATTAGTAAATGAGTAGAAGCAGAGGTGTGTTATTTGCTTCTCAATTAGTAGGTAGAATTTATAGCCTCCGAAGCAAAGGCAATGGAGTAACGGGAGACACCTGCTCATGATGCATTTAAAGTTGCTCTAGTCTATTTAAGGGAGTTCCTCATTGGCCTGGCTCCTTGCTGATCTGCCTAATTACAGCACCTCACTAATCATCCCAGTGTATTTACATTTCTAAAGCACATCATGCTTTGCCTAAAATCTTATAATTGGTGTTGGGTAAAGATCATCTTCAGCTCCTGATCACTGTTGCTAATTATGTGTAACATGAAAGACAGGAGTGTGTTTGTTCCCTTGGAAAAAAATATCATACCCTTGGGTAGGTTTGGTGGTTTGTTCAATTGCACTGCTGCGTTTCTGAATCTGCTTTTTTCATCCGTTACAAACTTATTCCACCATTGGAAAGAGGCAGATAGAGGATTTAAGTCTCCTTTACTCTGCTTTCATCAGACCCCACCCGGAGTACTGTGTGCATTTCTGGAGCCCCCACCAAAATAAGGATGTGGAACTGTTGGAGAGTCCAGAGGAGAGCCATGAAGATGATCAGAAGGCTGCAGCATCTCTGCTATGAGGACAGGCTGAGAGAGTTGGGGCTTTTCAGAATGGAGAAGAGAAGGCTTCGAGGAGACTTTATAGTAGCCTTTCAGTATCTGAAGGGGGCCTACAGGAGAGCTGGGGAGGGACTATTAATAAAGTATTAATAAAGTCTTGTAATGACAGGATGAGGGGTAATGGGTTTAAACTGGTGGAGGGCAGATTTAAATGGGATGTTAGGAGGAAGGTCTTCACAGTGAGGGTGGTGAGACACTGGAACAGGTTGCCCAGCGTGGTTGTCTGCTCCCTCCCTGGACGTGTTAAGGCCAGGCTGGATGAGACCTTGAGCGACCTGTGCTAGTGGGAAGTTGTCACGGGATTGGGCTAATTAAACGCCGTGTCCCGTGTGG
>VWZI01009199.1:0-18418 GCA_013396835.1 Psilopogon haemacephalus
TAGTTTAAAGCCCTATCAATGAGCCCTGCCAATTCCTGCCCCAGGTTCCTTTTTCCCCTCTGGGAAATGCTGTTGTAGGATAGGTGTCCTTGCTGCAGAGAACCCCTCTCATCCTGGTAGTTTCTGGTAAGAGATAAATGGCCAAATCAGTACAATAAATGTAATATTTAAACCATGAAACAGTACTGATAGGTCAGACTACAGAAACTGCAGGGAGGCATCACAGAATGTCATGCACCTGTCTTAAGAATACACTGGTGACTTCAGTTTTTGGTTCAATCCAATCTGTTCTCAACAGGGAACATTAAAGTTGCACTGTAAACTGAAACCGCAACACCTTCATACATTTAGTTAACGTTTGTTTTGGCGGCACACAATTGAAAAAACACCAAAATCACCTACAAAGGAATGCTAAGCACTTGACGCATGGAAAGGGAACACATGTGGAGCACAGCCAATCTGGACGACAAGCTATTTGACACCAATTTGCAGCTGCATTGGGTGATGAACCTTTCATACAGAGGGCTGATTTCTTGCAGTGTTTTACATGAAAGAATTCATTATAATTTGAAAAGACGATAAATGGCATTCAGTAAAAGTGATTAAGAGACTTTATGCTTTAAATATTTCAACTTGCTTGTGTTTTCCAGAATTTGTCAGCAATTTCAGGTCAGGTGCTCAAACCATAAGCTGCAGTGGTTTGGTTATGGCAGCTTGCCATCAATGAGTATCTACTACCTGTGATCCAAACTGCAGATCCTGCTGTGAAAGATTCCACCACCTTTGTGGGT
This sequence comes from Psilopogon haemacephalus, assembly GCA_013396835.1. Lineage (NCBI taxonomy): Eukaryota > Metazoa > Chordata > Aves > Piciformes > Megalaimidae > Psilopogon > Psilopogon haemacephalus. The sequence goes on from VWZI01009199.1 coordinate 792, forward strand.
ACATGAAAGGCAGAAATAAATCCTCCTGGGGTGAGATAGGAAGCCTGACCTTGGCTCTCATGGGTTGAGGAAGGTGGCCTGGCACAGGTCTCTGGTTCCCATAACATGGCAGTTACCTCCCACATCTGTAAGAGATAGAGAAACATCTGGGTTAGAGAATAACAAGTTGTCATAAATATTAATAATGGGATTGTGCTTAATTATACCAACCAATTAGTAAGTTTCTGGTTAGGATGGACAGCGTCCTGCAGAACTGATGTTACCAGTCAGAATTGGGCACGTTTGCCTTGGCTGATAAGCTTAACAGTATAAAGGTATGATCCTGTCGCTAATAAAGTGTTTGATGTATCCATCACATTGATGCATTTGTGTCGTTCTGGGCCCTGAACCGTGATAAGGATGAACCTGATATATTGGTGAAGCCTGATGCAATTCTGAAAAAGAAGGATCAGACCCGTTTGTCGGAGAAGGCAGTATGTCCCGGCGGCCAGCAGAAGGTAAGAGCCAGGCTGCCCGAAAGAGGCAGGAAAAGTGGATCCACAAAACTATTCAACGGGACAGGATTACCGAATTAGCGCCAGAAAAGGCTGCAGGAAAGGCTTTTATGTAGCTGGCACAGAAAAGAAAAGTGCATTTAAAAAGAAAGAGAATTGGTGAAACTTTTGATTTGGAGTCAGAAAATGGGACTTTTGCAGAATGTTAAGGAGATGTTTTGGAGAAGGGAGATCAAGAGAATCCCAAGAGAGATGTTTAAAATTCCTGAGACCTAGAGGCTCAGTATGGGGGGGCGAGAGACTTGAGAATTTGGTGACTTAAGGAAGAAAAAGTGCTTTGTGAAAGATTCTCTCGTATATTTCTCTCTATGAGAGGTGTTCTAGTATGTCTGATACAGAATGGAATCTTTATCTCAGACTCTGCTATGAAGAAATTATAAGAAAGGAGTAAAAAATGTAGAAAATTAACTGAAATTACTTTGCTAATTATTTTTTGACTGTGATGTGCAGTTTGCCTTTAAGAGTGCTTCAAGACTTGCATTCCTAAAGCCAGCAAAGAGATAAGGGGTTGTTAACGAGGTGTTAAAATGGGACACTGATTTATCCTACCCTGTGAGGCTGGGGAGATCATAAATCTGCCTGTTTCAGGACTCAGTAAGTGTTTTAAAATTCAGCAGCCTAGGAACAGACTGAAAAACTTTTATGGACCCCGTAATTTGTGGTGAACAAGATGCTTGGCAGTTGATTCTCAATGTGTTGTGGTCTGTAAAAGCTGAGAAAACTGCTGTTTTCACCAGCTCTGAAAACAGAAGCAAGCTGAGATGTTTCCAGCACAGATTAAAGTTTTTATTTCTCCAGCCATTAAGCTCCAATGGAGATAGATCCTGCCCTGGAGTTCCTTAAAAGATAATAACTTGCACTTGGCCAACAAACAGCTGATGGGAATGAGCAGGTACCAAGATGGAGCTGCTCAAGCCACTGTGCATTCCCATATCATCCAACGGGCCCAAGCACTGGCCCTGATAGCCTTTGAAGAAGGGCCCCAAACGGGAAAGCCTACAGTTCCTTATGCCCATGTCAGGCAAGGAGAAAATAAAGTTTTTTCATCTGCAGACCAATTGCAATGGCTGAGGGATGTACATGTCCGTCTGCAACACAGAAGGTCCCAGGAGAACAGTCCCAGATCCAAGCAGAGGAAATCTACAACTAGAACTGTTTTCGACTCAGCAGGAGAAACATCTGCCTGCCGCACCAGCTCACCTTCAGATTGCATCACAGAGCTGCTTTACTGTTAAAGACTGAAAAATCCTGAATTGGGTGCCTACAGGGTTACTCTCTCTGTTCAGTTTTGTTTTGTTTCTTTGCAGGTTTTTTTCCTAAACCATTCTCTGCCTGAGTGCCTTCCCCCCCCCGGCCTTGTGCAGCTGTAGCAGTTTGTCCTCTGCAGAGCCGAGCGGCAGCCCCTGCCCTCCTCCTGCATGGCTGTCCTTCAGAGTCTGAAACAGCTGCCGATGCCCCCACCCCCCTCTCTTGTCTTGTAAAAACTGTTCTTCTCTTAAAGGGGTAGTTTGAATTTGTACTATTGAAAGATTGTTCTCATTTCTTTGCAAGATGCAAATTCTGATATTGTTTAGAATTAGTTCTCAATTATAATAGATCTTAGACTTTAGAAGTTAATGGATAAAACTGTTTTGATATATATAAGATTGTTTTGATATGGTAAATGCAAAAGGAGAATGCTTTACAGAATAATAGAAGGAATAAATACTGGGTAATTATAAGTCTTAAATAATCACAGTTAGATATGTTGGGTAATAGAATATGCTAAGTGGTTAATGGTTAGAATGGAATATTATAGTGCAAACATAAGTTGGTAGGAATTTTGGTAGAATAAGTTGTTTGTAAGTCCATCACATTGATGCATTTGTGTCATTCTGGGCTCTGCACATGATAAGTGCACTCTTGTACCTATGCATGACACTGTCACAACAGCTTCTGCAATCCTCAGAGCATGAAGCTTGTCCTTTCCATAAACTCTCAAAGTACATGTGGGTGACTGTGCATCTTTAACACAGCCCTCTATGCTTCATACTTCACTCTCTAATCCCATTTTGTCCACAGGACCTGTATCTTACTGAATACCAGATAGAATTTTGAAGATCAACCAGAACAGTGTAGTGAAGAAAATCTTGTTCTTCCTGGAGTATTATTTAATTTGTTTTAAAAGTTAAAAGGTATTTTAGGAAAGGAGAGGACACAGAGGAGTGAAGAAGTTGCTCAGTAGAACAGGACTTCTGTCTCCAACAAAGCCCCAGCATACCCCCAGATGACTCATTTAAGTCAGCAATCAAGCTGACATAAGACTGTTGACTACAGACACTAATGATTTAATTACATGTTTTGAACACTGAAAATTAATGGGATCTCTGCTTTGAGTCAGTGTTACAAAATGCTGTTATTCTCATTAATGGCATCTTAGATACTTCGTAGTGGGCATCCAAAACTTAAATGGATACAAACGAATCAAAATGTTTATCACAGGAGGGTCTGAAGTAACACACTGGACCTAGGACACATTTTAATTCTATTTTAAACAAAAATGGGAGTGAAAACCACTGAAAAGTGTTGAATTTTATGCTCACTGTAAATGCCAGACAAAACAAAATATCTGTGAAGATAATGGCACACATCTATATACTTAAGGATTGGACGGCAATATTTGTGGCACTGAGAAAGAAGTGAAACAGCAGAACTACTTGAATTCTAACTGATTATTTGACTTTGCAACACTCTTTTTAACATAAGAAAATCCTCCCCTGAAACTACTATCTATTTATTTGAGGGATGAAAGATATGTACACACTGGCAGACTTTCGTAAAGTAGGCAGGAGGAGCAGGGAGTATGGGTTTTGAGGCTTACACAGAGATCTCTGCAGAAGGTTCACAGAAATTCCTTTTGTTATTTTGAAATTTGGCTCCAGTCTGAATTGGACCTTAAATCTCTCCCAGACTCACAATTCTATGAATGGTAAAAGGACACAATCCTTCCTCACGTCGCCATTTCATAGAATCATAGAATTATTCAGGCCAGAAAGGATCACAGCATGTTAGGGATGGGAAGGGGCCCCTGGAGGTCAAGTCTAATCCTGTCGCCAGAGCAGGACCATAATCAGGTCCAGACATTTTGCCCACTCCACCAAGTCTGTCACTACACCATGATCCCAAGCATCAGATCTATCAGACTTTTAAACACATCCAGGGATGGTCATTCAACCACCTCCCTGGGCAGTCTGTTCCAGTGCCTCACAACCCGTTCCATTAAAAAAAAAAAATCCTGATGTCCAGCCTAAACCTCCCCTGGTGCAGCTTGTGGTCATTCCCTCTTGTTCTATCACTAGTTACTTCTGAAAGGAGACCAACGCCCACCCCTAGATTTCTAGCATCTTGCATTGGAGAATTGATATTTGAAAGAGAAGTTCTCACACAAGCATTTCCCTCCTACTGTTTTCGTCAGAAACAAACAAACAAAAAGGCTAAAATCTCTCTCTTGGAATTTAGTAGAAACGTTTTGATACAGAAACTGAAAGGAAAACAAATTTGAAGAACATCTTCTGTATTGCACCGTTAGAACAAACACACTCACAACTAGCCCAGTGATTCTTAATTTTCCAACAAGTCATAATTTTAGAAGTAGTAAACAAAAAAATGTGATTCTATCTGAGATGTAAATTGAAAATATATGCAAATAGAGATGCAAATAGTCAGAGATGTCATCAGCTCATTAGAAAGATGAGAATATGTTGACCACATCAACCAATTTGTTGGTTGGAGAGTAACTATCTTAGTCTTAGTCTTCTAAAAGGTATTATTGATCAGACAGAAGAGCTGTGTCTATATCCTAACAGCAAATCTTTACAGAGCAGCAGCACTGACCTTGTACTATATAGAGAATGTTCTCTCTGACTGGTGAACACATGGGGCAAGGGCTGGTGGCCTGTTCTGTTCATGATGAAAGATCTGCGCTCTTTCCTTTTCTCCTCCTCCTCTTCTGCCAGTATGAGATCATACAGGGATTCCTCCAGTTCTGCAGAAGTGTATGGGTGTTCCTCATCATTATTATCTGTCTCACATGTCTCTTGGTCTGTTATGAGCTCACTCCTCTCTGAAAAAGCAAAGAATTGTGTTCTCTATCTAGGGTAAAGAAAGGTGATTAGAGCTTAAAGTTTTAGAGTTTGCTTAACTACATCAGAGACCTAATTTCACTTGTGAACTAAAATTAAATCAGCAAAGAAGCTGTGATTTGCAGAGTCTTCTGATCATTTAAGTCAGCAGACAGGATGTTCCAAAAGAATAATTACAGTTTCAAGGCCCTCCTTGTGGTTTTGCATTGGGTTATCAAAAATGGATGCTTAGACATCAGGCACAAAACAAAAGGGGTTATATGAAAGAAGTCCTGAGCATCCAGGTTGTTTCCACAAAACTCACACAAACACATTCTTTCATGGTGAAGCCAAGTAAGTAGTATCTGTGGCACTTAGCATTTTAGAAAACCAGGCTATTTTTTAACTGTTGCAACAATGGCTTCAGAATTACAACTCATTTTATCAATGTTCAGGTACCAGTGTCCCACTCGGTTTTGAGGGCTTTACTAAAATGTGGTGTAGGACAAGGTGAAAGAAGTTTTTTAAGTCCTTTACAATACAGGTGCAATTTATGACTTCTTACAGTCTATGGCTACAACCCTCAGCCTCCCTGACTCTCTACATTGCCTGTATTTCACAGCACAACTACCTAGAATTTGCTTTCCTATGGCTTTTACATTTTACACTATTAAAAGGCATGGAAGAGTTTCCCAGCACCTGGGTTTGTTTTGCTTTGTCTTAAAAAACCCCACAAACTGCTAAGAATCATAGGCTGGTGCTCCCATGAATGTTTGTAACTTCCATCTTTCAAAAACCAGCAGGCCTGCCTATAATTCTTGTGCTGAGTCATGTTTTCCTCATGTTGCAACCTTGTACATGTGTACCTGCTTAACCAGATTGCAGTCACTCCTGGTGGTCTCAGTCCTTTGCTGCTATTTAAAGAACTGTTTAATCTGTTTATGGCTTCAGAGGAGCTAAACAGTGGGATAAACTTATAAACAAAACATGCCATTTATAAATGAGATGTATTATTAACAGATACTATCAACATGCATTCCAGCTAAGACACAAAAATGGTTTAAAACAACAACTAGGATTAATGCACATGCCATATTCAATACAAGAAATATTTTGTTCCCATGTAGAATGCTGTAGAAGTTGTTTCTTCCTCTGTTGGATATTTTCCTTTTAACTCCCACAGAGGGCACTCTCATGCCATTGCCAAAACAAAGACTTTGGGGAGAGAGGACTTGCCTTTTAGTTATTCCACAGAAACACCTAAAGCAAGTGGCTGACTGAAAATATGCAGCAATGACTTGTTGGAGCTCCTCTTTGAAAGCAAGCAACATCCTCATTTAGATGATTACATTCCCCAGTGATGGAATCAAGGCTGACACCTCAGGAAAATTCACAGCACGTTTTCAATGAGCTTCACAAAGGAGGTTTTTAGACAAGCTCTGCCTTACCAGCATGGGGGTCAGTGCAGGACATTATGCAGTCAAGAACTTTGTCTTCTGGTACCACATACAGACAACCAGCACTGGCAGAAAAGGGACAAACAATACTGAATGGTGTAGCCACACAAGAGCTCATACAAGACAGGCATTTGTATCAAACCTAGACCTGCAAGTCCTGTATGCCAAACCTGCTCCCTTGCTTATGCACACACAGAGCTGTAGCTCAGTATTTTGTGGGAAGCAAAACACATTTTCACTCTTGCTTCTTTTCTGCCCCTCTTCCACTTAGAAGCCACCTATGACTTTCTGCATGTAGTCAGTTTTTTCTTCCACAGCAGAAAACAGGACAAAACCCTACCTATAACATGCTATAAGCCTAGAAACCTATTTCTATCTGCTTATGTAAACTTCAAAGTGCTTGGTTATGGTAATTTCAGACCCTGATATGTTATGCCACGTTTGAAAACAGAACTAACACTAACAAGCAGCAGAGAAAGAGAAGCAATCTGCGTGAAAGCTCATCAATAGTGTCCATGACAAATAAGAAAGGTTTGGATGTTTCCCACCATCAATGACTGATATGAGACTGATATTTAAGCTTGAATTCTTTTGCATCCTTATTTTTCCCAATGAGAAAAAGTGATAATCATCCCTTCTGAAATAGATGGAAATTGTATTTTGAGCTTCTCATCACCTGACTAAAACACTACATTTTAGGTTTTTACTCTGGGGCAAAAGCATAGGGGGAAAAAAAAGGCAAACCAAGCCAAAACAAAGCATTTCATTAAAAGCCACAATTTCTCCATGTCTTTTCAGACTGCAACACAATATAACTTTCTATTTCTAACCACAACATTGGCTAAAATGTAATAAAAATACTGTTACTTCTCCTTGCACAGACACTTTTGATCTGCAAAATTCCAAGCTGTAATAAACCAATATAGTATTTAATATTTTAAATGGCAAATAATTGATAAAAATACAAGCTCAACCTTCTATTCCAAGCCTCTCTTGTAAGTCCAATCCATCATGTATTATTTAGCAGCTCTCTAGGATGGGGGGAGTGAGGATAACCTGCAACTGCAGAGAAGCCCATCTGACAGCTGCAGCAAAGCTCACAGGCACCTTGTGTGCTGTGCAGAATTAGGGCCACATCACCTACCTGCCGATGTTAGAGGAAGTGATCAAACTATTTCTACCTAGCCTGCACTTGCATGTATATCTAGGGTTGTTTTCCTTCCAAGATCATACCTTGTGATAGACTGTGCAAATTCTCCTGTCTTAGGATGCCAGGCACATTTTGAGGAGGAGGAGGGGGTGGCCTCTTAAAGAAAAAACAGGCTCTTCTGTTCTCCTTGAGATTATCAAGTATGCTGGCATATGAACTGCCAGGACTGTTGTGAAAGCTGTACAAATCCTCCTCTTCTGCATCTTCATATTCTGTCTTGTCTCTGCTGCCTTCTACATCATCTTTCTTTTCCTCATCCACCTCAGCTTCTTGCTGGTATCTTGATCCAGTTCCATACTGTTCTTGTAGGTTCTGCTTGGCTTTTAATGCAAAAGAACACATTATTTAATTCAAAATCTGGAAACATTTCCTGTTTCAAAGATTCCCACAGAAGAAACACAATGGCTAATAAAACTTTCATGAACTGATACAGTAAGAAGGCTGTCAAATACATAGTGAACAGCTTTTAAAATATTTACCAAATCAACAGTGGAAGTTTTTATTGCATCTTCTTACTCTGATGCACACCATCTTCATGCAGGCAATGTTAAACTTCTCTAGAGCTGCTGTCAAAATGAAATGGCCCACATTTACCTTGCCTCTGTAATTTGTATTACCTTTCAATGCAGCACAGCACAGCATTTAGTAAAATAAAGCTGTAGCTCACGCTGCTGCATAGCTTGTTTTCATACAATAGAGTTTGGATGTTTACTTAAAACTCTCTAAAATGAAATAAAACATTTCCCCTGGGAGACATGGCTGTACTTCTATGAAAATGGAGCTCTTTTGTCTCTAGTGGCCCATGGACCACAGGACAAGAATTTAGTGGAGAGATGTGAAAGTGTACATTTTGACCACTACATACCACCTCAAGATATTCAGCCTCAGCAACACCGCAGAGTCCATCAGCAGACTTACAATTCATAGCAGGAAATACTGAGACCCTGAGGTAGGTTTCCATTTTGAGTTTTTCTTTGATGATGCCTTTTTCTCGCTGTTGATTCAATTGGGATTCAACATGGATTGTGCTCTGGTGGGACTCAGTTCTGGAACTGTGTTATACGACAGATCTGGATGTGCTGAAGCATGTCCAGAGAAGGGCCACGAGGATGATCAGAGGGCTGGAGCACCTCTGCTATGAGGACAGACTGAAAGAGTTGGGGCTGTTCAGTTTGGAGAAGAGGAGGTGCCGAGGTGACCTTCTTGTGGCCTTCCAGTATCTGAAGGGGGCCTACAAAAAAGCTGGGGAGGGACTTTTGAGGCTATCAGGTAGTGACAGGACTAGGGGAAATGGAGCAAAGCTGGAGGTGGGGAGATTCAGATTGAATGTGAGGAGGAAGTCCTTCACCATGAGAGTGGTGAGAGCCTGGAATGGGTTGTCCAGGGAGGCAGTTGGGGCCACATCCCTGAAGATGTTTAAGGCCAGGCTAGATGAGGCTCTGTCCAGCCTGATCTAGAGTGAGGTGTCCCTGCCCATGCAGGGGGGTTGGAGCTAGATGATCCTTGTGGTGCCTTCCAACCCTGACTGATTCTATGACTGGGGAGAATGGAGCAAAACTAGAAAAGGGTAGATTCAGATTGGATGTTAGGAAGAAGTTCTTCACCATGAGGGTGGTGAGACACTGGAACAAGCTACCCAAGTAGGTGGTAGAAGCCACCAGAGAGTTGGTGGAGGTCTTTAAGGCTAGGCTAGATGTAACTCTGAGCAACCTGATCTAGTGTGAGGTGTCCCTGCCTATAGCAGGAGGTTTAGAACTGGATGATCCTTGAGTTCCCTTCCATCCCTGGCAATCCTATGATTCTATTAGGGCATTTAGCTGGCTAACATGCCCAGCTGTTACAGTCCATATTCTTTTTCCTTAAGTCCACCCAGGGATGCTCCCAGGGGACAGAGACACTGAAAGTGTACCTGGGCTAATCAGGTTTCTAGTTCACATTTTCAGTGTCTGTCATCTAAAAGCAAATATTTTAAACATAACAAGTAGGAAACATCCTTTTCATACAGCATGTGAGAAAGCTGGAAAGAGAAAATTGTCAACAGCCACATAAGATAGAAATAGGATAAAGTTTAGCTTTATAGATACATGATGCTGTAAATGCAAACAAGCAACTTTGCTTGTAGTTTTCAAGTTATCATCCAGCTTGTCATCAAGCTACACTTACATACATGCAAAATGCCCACTCCATAAGCCTCTGCACAGGAGTTGGCTGCACATGTAGGCAGTTCCTGCCCTTAACGTGAAGGCTCTTCTCTCAGAATCTGGAAGGATTCAGATGTGTTTTAGAGTCAAAGGATGGATCACAACTTTCCATGATTTACCAGGAGGGGTGTCACTGTGCTGAGGTCTGTCTCAGATCAATGAAAGACCTAATTCCTCACCTGCTTTCTCCTTTCTCCCTCCGTGGCAGTTGCAGTAACAACTGGAAATTGAAACTGTTACAATAATTTGTCCACTCTCTTTGTCCATAATACCACTCAATACAGCACATGCTGTGTGACGGATAAAGCTGTCTGGCAGCAGGACGTACTCATGGCTGGTTGAGTTTCCAAGCCCAACATAGGCATGTAAGTGTAATCATCTTCAGCTTCCTCCTCACAACTGGTAAAATTACTGTCTGCATTCATCTAGAAAGAAAAATAAAGGAAAATATTTTTTGGTGACATCATCTCCTACCTTCATTTCCTACCTGCTGTTGATACATTATTCATTCTTCTAAAGGGAAAGTGGAGAGAGAAATATCAGGTACTTCAATTGTGCAGTGGTACATGTATTAAAGGCAAAATGAACATGTAGGGACACAAGGATCTTCTGTGAACTGATGTCCAGGTTTGCACAGAGAGGAGTGAAATTAGCTGATCTTTCCTTACCATTGTGCTGGACTGTCCAGAGAGTTCCCAGCTCTGCTCTGTGCTGCGAAGCACTCAGAGGTAATGAAAAAGATCAGTAACAGAAGACCAGAAGTTCTGTAGGACATTAACGAACAGCTCAAGGATGCACAGAGTTAGAAAAGTCTCTGGAGAGCTCATTATAAACAGTTTTCATACCCGTCTGGTTGCCACATCCTATTGGCCAGTACACCTGTAATGGTTCGGGAGTTACCTGCCCCCTGACACATTTGAATTCACCCAGACTAGACTCAGACAGCTGGAAGTTAAGGAATGAAGCTTTATATTCACAGCTTAGCACAGTATACGAGCAGATATTTGCAATATATTACAAATATTTACAGCTATATACAGAAATACACAAGTTAAAAAGTAATACAGAAACACAATGCCCCTCCCAGAAATCAGAGTACCCAAGAGGGGTTCCCAATCATCCTTCCACCTTCTCCCCACCCTCCAATCTTATCTCAGAATCTGCCTTACATACAAGGTAAATGGGGAAGATTGTCCAGGGAAGGTAGAAGCAGAACTGATTATTTGGGTTACATAGATCCAGCTAGAAGGCAAGGAGAGGGAGAGACCAACAGCCAGAGGTCAGACCAGAGTAACTCTGTCTTATCTATGCTTATGTCCTTGCTTTAGAACATCTCAGTAAAACTATGAGTGAAGTAGACATCAACAATTTTTTTTTCACAGCTTATAATGTAATTTTTCTCTTTAAATATTCCAATTAGCCTCAAACCAATACAGTACCAAACTCCATATGCACAATGCAAAAAACAGACAGTGGACTGCAAAGCAGGTTACAGTTCCACTGCAGTGTCCCAGAGTGGCAAAGTGTTGTTTCTTGCCCTTCTAGAAAGCCAGTATGTTCACACAGAACTATTCAACACTACCCTCAGTAGGGTCAGCACAGTAGGTTATCTAAAACCTTATTTATGTATTTCTTTAAGCCTAAGAGGTTACAAACTCCTGCTCACCCATGACCATTAACAGCAAACTCGTAACATGGCTACAGACAGTTCTGCTGACTTAAAATATACAAAACACACTTGTTAACTGCAGATTTTCAAAACCAAGTGGTATTTTAAGAGGTGACAGGTGGGGTTTTTTTTTCTCCCAAGGAACTCAGCAGGACCTTGATTCCCATGTAAGTGTAATATGAAATTATCCTTCACAGGCACAACAGATCACTGAATAAGCAAAACAGAGCCCTCAATAATCATTCAGGAATTTTGATTCATGAAACGTTTGCTCTGGGGGCTTGAATACATCAACCCCAAAGCAGGTAGGGGACACAGCATGGTCCATGCATCATCAAATCTACAAGATGAATCACAAGCAGATTAGCGGACAATGAAGTCAAGAGGAAGAACTGATGAGAGGTTATACCCTTCCATGTGGCACAGAAACTGATTCCCAGGAGCTCATGGCAGACTCTCAAGAAGAGTCTTCCTAGTATCCTGCCACCCACAGTCAGTGTCTCACTGCGCAAAAAGGGGGAAAAATAGAGAAATAGTGTTTTTTTTCCTGGGGAGATGAGGTTGTTTTTCCTTGATGCTCTTGCATGCAGCCATTTCATGAATAGCAGTCTTCAGACAGACACTACACTGTGCTCCAGGTGCCTCCCCTGCCTGCTTTGCTTTGCTCCTTTAAGGATACACCTGGATTTCTACAGAGCTATACCTGTCCCCAACAACACTGTATTAATCTGTCTTCTATATCCACAGAATGTGTGCATCAGTGAGAAAACCCTCTGCTTTGCTTGAGCTTCCCCACCATTTGGTCTGTACTTCACAGACACAGGACACATCTTTAAAACTCTGAAATTAGAGCATTTCAGAGTATTTATTTTCAAAATATTTAGGCCTGCATGTACCAAATATAACTGTACAGCTGGGGGAAACAATTGCTGTTCTAAGTTCTCTATTTCTCCTGTGAACAGAGCATGTGGGAGAAGCAAATCAAGCAACCAGAGCTCTAGATGTACTAAGCTCTCCTGGTGGAGCACCATACCTCAGATGCTCTTCCAAGGTGTTCACTTTTATCTTTGTGAAAATGAAGTACACATGGATATATAGTTGGTAGAATCAGGTCAAAAGGGTAAGTGGAGGTAACTACACTTTATGGATTTCTACTTTAGCATAGATATTTCTCAGCTGAAGGAAGCCTGGTGACCCATAGGGAAACAACAGACTAGATATATTTAATAGGCATCTTTGAAATCTCAGTGTTTCAGATGACTGAAGGTTAGCCTGCCCTGCTAGTTTAGGGTGGCTCCACTGATAATGCTGAATCTTAGGCAACTCAAGATGCAATTCAGAAATTTAGCTCCTAAATGCCTCTTGGACCTGGGAGAAAAAGAAAAGCTGAATAAATGGAAATGGTCTTTAACTAACTATGTTTACGCTAGAAAAAAAAAATTACTCTGTATCATGCATAAATTATTGATGAAAGTCTCCTGTGACACTGGGCATGATGACATGGTGCTGATGAATATGGTGTAACATCTCAGAAGGCAGTGAAGAATGTCCTTAGTTATGAATGCAAAGCAACACAGTGCCATGGCTCAACTTCCAAACCTTACCACGATGCCCTGAATGAATGCCCATCTCATTCAGGTTCTGAGTGTCTGTGGTATGGGCTGGGCCACATAAGTTGTATGCAACAGTACAGCCAGCATGATGTTCCTACAGCAGAATCTAGGGTGTGGTCTACAATATGTGCAGAGACCTGAATTTTCACACAATCACAGAATTAACCATGTTAGAAAAGACCTTTGAGATCATTGAGTCCAACCTATCATCTAACACCTTCTAATTAACTAAACCACGGCATTAAGAGCCTCATCCAGTCTCCTTTTAAACACCTCCAGGGATGGTGACTCCCCATCTCCACCACTGGCCCATTCCAGTGCCAATCACTCTTCCTGTGAAGAACCTCTTCCTAACATCCAGCCTAAACCTGCTCTGGCACAGCTTGAGGCTGTCTCCTCTTGTTCTGTCACTGGGTGCCTGGGAGAAGAGACCAACCCCTACCTGGCTACAATCTCTTTTGATGTAGTTGTAGAGAGCAATAAGGTCTTCCCTGAGCCTCTCCTTCTCCAGACTCCCTCAGCCTCTCCTCATAGGACTTACGATCTCTGGAGGTCGTTTCCAACCCCTACCATTCTATGATTCTAGTATTCTCATAAATATTTCTCTTTAGTGAATATGTCCTGAGAGGGAATCCTCACCCCGGCAAGGGCCCACACTGTTTAAATTTGGTGTGTTGTACCTTCTTGTACAGTGAAGTGAGGAAACAATTCAAATGCATCTACCCCAATGATGATATTATATCAAGTTATGATAAGCGAGAAGCACCTTGGACATCAGTACTTTACTTATAAAACATTAACTCACAGGTAAATATATCAACCACAACTCACATTAGCTTTTACATATAAGATATAAACACGTGCATCTGTGTGTATATACATATGAAAATATATATCCATACCTTATATTCCCCAAACCAAAGTAACACAGAGCTTGTTATGGTACAGTGCTCAACAGCTTTCAAAATTATATCTTCATGCTTAAATTAGGTTTGGGAGAATTTATATGGTAATAGTTCATTAATTCATGTGATACTTTTGTGCTTGATTCCAATGCTTTGCAATTGTTACCTTACTAATTGTCCTTTTACATAACTTGGTCTTTAACAAGATGAAATTCAACTGTATATCTATTTATCTATCTACCTGTATGTTTTTATATTGAATAATTACAACTCATGTAATTCAGACTCATGTCTCTATTTCAACTTATTGTACTGGTATATTGATGGCTGAAGAGCAGCCCTGAGGATAAGGACCTGGGGGTCTTGGTTGATGAAAGGCTCAACATGAGCCATCGATGTATGAGTGCAGCCCAGATAGCAACTGTGTCCTGGGCTGCATCAAGAGAAGCATGGGCAGCAGGGCAAGGGAGGGGATTGTCCCCCTGTGCTCTGCTCTCATGAGACCCCACTTGGAGTACTGTGTACAGTTCTGGGGCCCCCAAAACAAGAAGGACATCACTGTTGGAGTGAGCCAGAGGAGGGCCACGAAGATTATCAGAGAGTTGGAGCCCATCTCCTACAAGGACAGGCTACAAAAGTTGGGGGTCTTCAGCCTGGATAAATGAAGGCTTCAAGGAGACCTTGTAGTGGCCTTCCAGTATCTGAAGGGGGCCTACAGAAAGGCTGGGGAGGCACTATTTACAAGGTCTTGTAATGACAGGATGAGGAGTAATAGGTTTAAACTGGAAGAGGGGAGATGTTAGGAAGAAGTTCTTCACAGTTAGGGTGGCGAAACACTGGAACAGTTTGCCCAGGGAAGTTGTGGCTGCTCCCTCCCTGGAAGTGTTCAAGGCCAGATTGGATGAGGCCTTGAGTGACTTGATCTAGTGGGAGGTGTCCCTGCCTATGGCAGAGGGTTGGAACTAGATGATCTTTGAGGTCCCTTCCAACCTAAAACATTCTATGATTCCATATCTTTAAACAAATTACATGTATGGTAACAGAAGCTTNCTCACTCTCAGGCAGCAGTCTAATTTTTCACACAAATTTTCCAATTAGCTCAAACCAACACACCAGGGAAGTTGTGGCTGCTCCCTCCCTGGAAGTGTTCAAGGCCAGATTGGATGAGGCCTTGAGTGACTTGATCTAGTGGGAGGTGTCCCTGCCTATGGCAGAGGGTTGGAACTAGATGATCTTTGAGGTCCCTTCCAACCTAAAACATTCTATGATTCCATATCTTTAAACAAATTACATGTATGGTAACAGAAGCTTCAGTTTCTGTGCTGTATTTTGGGAATTCATGCTTTCTTCCATGTCCTCAGTTCTACTGGATTGCAGGAATTTGGAAAACTGCTGGAGAAAATCCTTACTATTGCTTGTAAAATTCTCATTGATCCTTTGGACAAGATATTCTCTTTAGTTAGGGCTGAATTTAAAAAAAAAAAATTATTAATCCATGGAATTTAGCTCCCTGACATGATACAGAGAAGCACACTGGAAGATTTCAATTATTGCATAGACTAACAAAGAGTTGCTTGTTTAGGCTTAAGTATCAAGTACAGCATTAAAATGCTGACATGGACTCAACAGCTTTGTGTGCCTGTTGACGAATTTGTTATCCCTTCTGTGGATTATCTTTCCATTTCTTGCAGACTTTGTCTCCTCAAGTCACAGCTCTGTGCTACCCACAGAGTTTAGGGTCATTGAACCTGATGACTCACATGGTGCCTTTGGCAAACCTCTCAAATTTGACTCAGACACATTACTACAGAATCACTTACAATGCTTAATTAAATGTAAATTCCGTGGGGTTCTGCAATGAATCTTTCCATTAAACACTGGAACTTGGATTATTTTCCTCCCTACATCTCAGTCAAACTCTGCCAGGCCTACCAGGGTATGTTTTGCCACGGTCTCCCTAGATATGCCCTGCTTCAGGATGGAATTCTTTTTGCATCCTGTGTAAACAATGCTTGAAGGATATCAATGTATTCCTGCCTTCAGACAATATTTTCTTTCCTGAAAATTAGTGCATTACTGGCTGAGCTAGGTGATCCCCTTCTCCTGTTCAGTATATATTATCTTTCCTGTAGCCAATATATTGAGTAGGAGAGCAGAAAAAAAAGGCAGCTCCCTGCAGCCAGTCTCATAATGCCCATAATTTATAAGATGACCTCAGGCTACATGTAAATTTTAATTCCAATTTTAATTCTAATTCAATTCTCACACCTCAGTCCACCTGGCCACCCGTTCTCTTCATTAAGCCATCTTCTGGGAAAAAGCAAGACTACAGCCACTAGATTAGAATGAAGGTGCTGCCTTTGATTTATTTACAGAGTCATAAAATGGTTTAGGTTGAAAAGGACCCTAATGATCATCTGATTCCAACCCTCCCGCTATGGGCAGAAACACTTCCCACAAGACAAGGTTACTCAAGGCCTCATCCAATCTGGCCTTGTGCACCTCCAGGGAGATGGCATTCCTGACCTCTCTGGGCAGCCAGTTCCACCACTCTCACTGTAAAGAATTTTTCTTAATATCCAGTCTAAATCTGTCCTACTCAAGCTTCAGTCCATTCCCTCTTGTTCTATCACTACAAACCCTTGTAAAAAGTCCCTCCCTGGCTTTCTTGTAGGCCCCCTTCAGGTACAGGAAGGTTGCTAATAAGGTCTCCCTAGAGCCTTTTTTTTTTCTTGAGGCTGAACACCCCCAACAGCCTCAGCCTGTTCATATAGTGCTATTTGTTTAGGACAAAGTATATTTGATCATCTTCTGGACTTTGGCATTCTAAGCTGCCTGTTGGATAGCATTCAGGCTTGCTATCAAACACCTCAAAACTGTTGTCAGGTCACACTAGCACCTGTTCTTTCAGAGGCAAGACAGATCTCGTTGATTGATTTGTTTGTAACATGTTGACACAACATTACTTCTCCTCCCATTCCCAACATTCAAAGTCTTGCAGTGTTGCTCATTCAACTGTCCCCCACCACACCATGTCTTGGCATTTCAGATTAGAGCACAGCCTTGGTATGGCTGCCTTACTTTAGGCATCTTCTGACTATTAAGCAACAAGAGAACATTGTTGGTCACCTCGAGTTGAACATATGTCAAACACCAAAAGAGAAAAAAAATTGTACTATGTGGCTTCCTTAAGATGTACCAGCCTGAAAGACTCCACAGCTGCCCTCTCCCTCTCCTGATTTGGAGCCCTGATATTCCTGGGACCTTAAGAAGTTGCTGTAAGAGGGAAGAGTTGGTATGCTTTTGACCAGAAGTTACAACAGGCTGATAATCATTAGGTTACTGAGAGAGAAGATCGGGGGAAGAAGGTATGAAGGTATGCAGGTATGTGCATGAGCAGCAGGGAAAGACGATTTCTAACAGATTCTAGAATAAAGGAGGAGCTCTGTTCTCCTGTTTCCAGGCTTCTTGGACATCCTGGATATATGTCACAGAACTCTGAATCCAGATATGCCAAGTGCCTAGGTGGCTGGGTTGGAGCAGCACTAGTTAGGACCACTGTGATGGTGCAGTTCTCGGTGGGAATGCCTGCCTTGAGAGGATGGGTGCCAGACAGTCCTGTGATCTACGCAGCTCAGGAGTTTTCCTGGTCAGCTGGATAGGGTGAGTATAACCTGCTCTTTGGTCAACAGAGTTACTTGGTGTTCCTTGTCATATACCTTTCTTTCTATAATTTTAGTATCTGAACTTTAAGTATTGTGGTTTCCAGTATACCTTTCTTGTGGTGGTTTTGCAGTTACCTGCCCCCCTCCCCCCCCCCTACCTTTTGATATAAACCCCAGCTAGGACTCAGAAACACTGGAAGTTCATAAATGAAGCTTTATATTTACAGCTTTGCACAATATACAGATATTTACA
>VWZI01009199.1:18429-44990 GCA_013396835.1 Psilopogon haemacephalus
GTAGAAAGAAGTTAGTAGTATTACTGAGAATTAGCTACCAAGGCAGAGAGACAAAGGAACCATGGAAGAGAAGCAGCCACAGCCAGAGCAGTCTGAAACTGTCTGCTATCTATATTTTGGTTACAATACTTAAAAACAAATTTTTTTTCTTTCTCAGTAAAGGTCTGGGTGAAGTGACATACTGTGTTTTCCTCTCTCAGCCAATAGTCTAATTTCTCACTCAAATTCTCCAATTAGTTCAAACCAGCACACTTTCTCCTTACGGTTTTAGTGTTTAAGCTATAATGACGTGTTGAATTGAACTTTAAGTATAGTAGTTTCCAGTACACCTTTCTCCTTACGGTTTTAGTGTCTAAGCTATAATAAAGTGTGGAAACTGTACCCAGATGGGGCTACCCATGTGTGAGTGCATTCCCTGGCCCTCAAAGGACTCACTGGAACAGTTGCCAAATACTGGTTAAAGCTGCCACAGTCTATGCAGGTTTGCTGGAAAGGCTGCAAAGGTGTATAGAGCCCAGATGCAAGTACAGTGCTGTTGTCAAAATTACCTGATAGCAACTAAGCTTGTACATGGGTGCCTGCATCTTTGGGGTTAGTGCATCCTAAGGAAACAATCATTATTTTCTCTAAATATTACTATAAAAGAAAACCAAGTGGACACAGACTCATTTGCATTTCTACTCTCAGTGTCTTGTCTTTCTTTTTTCTCTTCAGTGCAGACCTCAATACTGTATATAGTCCTATCTTAAAAGTAAAATCAACAGCTTTGAAGACATGGAAGTAGATGTGAACTGGGAACATTTCACAATTTCAAGTAACTAGGTAAGAATGTGCTCACTCATAAATCACTAGACTGGTTCAGGGAGTTAGAAGGAACTTGAAAAATCTTTCTATTATCTAAATTGCTAATAGCATACTGAATAGTACAGGAACTGAGATTGCTTTAATCAATAAGCCTTCCCATTCTGATATGGAACAGCTGAAAACTAGCCTCATAAAAACATTTCTTATTACCTCTGATCTGTTAGCTGTATTTCATTTTGTGCTTTGGTCTTTCTCATAGTGCCCTTAAGTGTCTCTGCTACACTTCTGCCTTTGACCTTAGTAACCTGATTCAGTTTTGACTTGCTATGGACTTGATTCTCCTCTTTGGAGTCGTTCTCTATGTTTTCAATCTTTCCAGCACAATGAGGTAAGTTTGCACTTAGATGTGTTTTTTGTGAAATCTGCTGCTCTTATGTTTTTATTTCTCATTCCAACATAGGAACTGTACATTTAACTTGTAAAAAAAACAACCCCCCAAAAGACCTCCACCCAAACATAAACCTTCCCACTCAGCTCCTACACCATCTCTAGTGCAAAGTGGAATGTCTCTTTCAAGGAATTTAAAAAGAAAACTACAGATCTGTTTTTCCTAAGTAACTTCATGTCCTTTTCCATGTGACTTCCTGACCTAATGGAAAGTTTATTCATCTCTTCACAAACTGCACAACTGGAAACTAGGATTGTCTTTGATAAGAAAAACCCAACAAACCTCACAGAAAAATCTCAGCTGGTTTTCCCAGAACAAGTACTTCCACGTATCCTGCAAGAATATAGAAAAAGATTAAATAAGATTCAAAATATTGCCACACTTCATATTCTATGCCCTAGAATTTAAGACCTTATGAAATCTATCTCACCTCTAACCAGTTTGTAAAATATTTTTGTATTTTTTCACATCTGGAAATTGCACTATGAAATATTAAACAAAAAAGGTAATTTCTCTATTTCCTACGTATCTCTTATTTCTTGTTCCATTTTCAAAAAAATGTTTTATATAGATTTTTATCTTCTCAATAAAAAAGAACAACAAAAAAAAAAAGGAGCCTGCACAACTTGAAGAAGTGTCAAGTACAAGGCTGTTAAATGCACATTGGTATACTAAGGAGAAGCTTTAGACCTCCTGATCTGACATACTAATCCAGACTTCTAAGCCTGATGACACAGATTATCTGTGTCACAGATTATCTGATCTCAGGAGCAGAAAAATACTTCCTCAAATGATTCCATCAGTTCATGTTTCATTACTGAATCATTTGTTGATTTCAACCCTAACACGCTCATTCAGAAACACAACTCTCTTGCTTACCTAACATTAAAGCACCAACATAATATATTCCTTACCCCTACATCAGTTCCAAGTGCCTTCTACACAGCCAACTTCATGTGCATTTTGCTGTTAGCTGGTTTTAGATTGCTAACACATCCACATTTCATTTAGAAAGGACAAACAGGAAGAATTGCAAATATGTGCACAGGAAGGAGACATCATAGTTGGAGTCTGCTACAGACCTCCTGATCAGGAAGATGAAGCAGATGAGGCCCTTTACAAATAGGAGAAGCTTCACGCTCACAGGCCCTGGTACTCATGGGGGAATTCAACCACCCTGACATCTGTTGGAAGGACAACACAGAACAGCACCAGCAATCTAAGACATTCCTGGAATGCATTGATGATAACTTCCTCCTTCAAGTGGTAGAGGAACCCACAAAAAAAGGTTCTGTGCTGGACCTAGTCCTCACCAACAAGGAGGGGCTGGTGAGTGAAGTGAAGCTGAAAGGTCTCCTTGGATGCAGCAACCATGAAACGGTAGAGTTTAAGATCTTCAAAGCATCAAGGAGGGCGCACAGCAAACTCACTGCTCTGGACTTCAGAAGAGCAGACTTCAATCTCTTCAGGCAACTCCTTGGCAGGGTGCCATGGGAAAAAACTGGGAAGAAGGGGGCCCAGGAAAGCTGGTCATTGCTCAAGGATCACCTCTGCCAGGCCCAGGAGCAATGCATTCCAAAAAACAAGGCGGCAGATAAGAATGTAAGGAGGCCTGCATGGATGAATGGAGAGCTCCTGGACACACTTAGACACAAGAAAAAAACCTACAGAGAGTGGAAGCAAGGACAGGTAATCTGGGACCAATACAAAGACATTGTTCATGCAACTGGAGATCAGGCTAGGAAAGCTAAAGCACAGCTGGAGTTGAATCTGGCTAGGGACATTAAGGGGAACAAGAAGAATTTCTTCAGGTATATTAGTGAGAAAAAGAGGACTAGGGAGAATGTGGGACCCTTCCAGAAGGGAAATGGAGAGCTGGTGACAAGGGATATGGATAAGGCTGAGGTGCTCAATGACTTCTTTGCCTCAGTCTTCAGCAGCAAGTGCTCCAAACACAATGTCCAAATTCCAGAAGGCAAAAATAGTGACTGGGAAAAGGAAGATCTGCCCACTGTAACTGAAGACCATGTTCATGAGTACCTAAGGAATGTGAATGTGCAAAAGTCCTGAAGGGATCCACTCACAGGTCTTGAGGGAACTGGCAGATGCTAAACCACTGTCCATCACATTTGAAAGGTCAAGGCAGACTGGTGAAATTCCTGCTGACTGGAAAAGGGCAAACATAATATCCATCTTCAAGAAGAGAAAAAAGGATGATCTCAGGAACTGTAGACCAGTCAGTCTCATATCTGTGCCTGGCAAGATCATGGAGCAGATCCTCCTCAAGGCTATGCTAAGGCAATTGGAAAACAAAGCAGAGGTGATTGGTGGTAACCAGCATGGCTTCACCAAGGGCAAGTCTTGCCTGACTAATTTGGTGGCTTTTTATGATGAAGTCACAGCAACAGTGGACAAGGGAAGGGCAACTGATGTCATCTACCTGGACCTGAGTAAGGAGTTTGACTCTGTCCCACATGACATCCTGGTCACCAAACTGGAAAAACACAGACTGGAAGGGTGGAGCACTGCTCAATAAGGAATTGTTTGGATGGTGGCACAGAGAGGGTGGTGATCAAGGGCACAATGTCCACCTGGAGACCAGTAACAAGTGGAGTCTCTCAGGGGTCAGTGCTGGGACCAGTGCTGTTTAACATCTTTGTCAGTGACATGGACAGAGGAATCGAGTGCACCCTCAGCAAGTTTGCAGATGACACCAAGCTGTGTGGCACAGTTGAATTGTTAGAGGGCAGGGATGGCATCCAGAGGGACTTGGACAGGCTGGAGAGGTGGGCCCAGGCCAAGCTCATGAAATTCAACAATACCAAGTGTAAGGTCCTGCACCTGGGTAAGTGCAATCCCAACCACAAATACAGGCTGGGTGGCAAATGGTTGGAGAGCAGCCCTGAGGAAAAGGACCTGGGGGTCTGGGGGTGATGAAGAGCTCAACATGATCTGACAGTGCACACACGTTGTAGTGGGTTTGCAATGACCTGCCCCCCCCACCTTTTAAAACCCCAGTTAAAACTCAGAAATACACACTGGAAGTTAATAAATGAAGCTTTATATTTACAGCAATGCAAATATACAAGCAAATATTTACAAGATATAACAGATATTTACAGAAATATACAGTAAAAAGGGTAATACACACCACACCCCTCCCGGAGACCAAAATCCCCAAGAGAGGACAATCAAACCCCCCTACCACCTTTCCCCTCTTTCCCAGCTTTATCTCACCACCTCTTGATGATGCTGCAGATAATCTGAAGATCAGGGAAATTAATGACAGGAGAAGAAGTTTTAGTGATTTTACTCTGGATTAGTTCAAAGGCATAGAGACAAAGGAAAAAGCTGCTGGAGCCAGCACAGACCCAGAGTAGACTGGCTCTCCGCAAGCACACTGCCTATCTCATGTTTTGAGAACATTTCTCAAAACAATTTTTTTTTTCTCTGTCTCAGTGAAACTTGGTGAAGTGACTCTGTATGTTTAACTCTCTCTCAGCCAATAGTCTAATTTCTCACTCAAAATCTCCAATTAGCTCAAACCAACATACATGTGTTCCAGACAGCCAACACATGTGTCCTGGGCTGCATCAAGAGAAGTGTGGCCAGCAGGGCATGGGAGGCGATTCTCCCCCTTCACTGTCCTCTCATCAGACCCCACCTCGAGTACTGTGTGCAGTTCTAGAGCCCTCAAAACAAGAAGGACATTGAACTGTTGGAGTGAGTCCAGAGGATGGCCATGAAGATGATCAGAGGGCTTGACCACCTCTGCTATGAGGACAGGCTATGAGAGTTGGGGCTCTTCAGCTTGGAGAAGAGAAGGCTTCAAGGAGATCTTATAGTAGCTTTCAGTATCTGAGGGGGGCCTACAGGAGGGCTGGGGAGGAACTATTCACAAGGTCTTGTAATGACAGGACGAGGGGAAATGGGTTTAAACTGGAAGAGGGGAAGTTTAAACTTGATGTTAGGAGGAAGTTCTTTACAGTTAGGGTGGTGAGACAGTGGAACAGGCTGCCCAGAGAGGTTGTGGGTGCTCCCTCCCTGGAGATGTTCAAGGCCAGGTTGGATGAGGCCTTGAGTGACCTGTTTTAGTGGGAGGTGTCCCTGCCTATGGCAGAAGGTTGGAACTGGATGATCTTTGAGGTCTCCTCCAACCTAAACCATTTTATAGAATCATAGATTCTGCAAATACTGGACTAAATTCCAACTCTCTTATTATTAATGGTATAAAATACTTCAAGGTAGTTTCTGCCACAGAAGCATTCCCACTCTTGTGGCAATGAAGACAACCTTCCCAAAAGAAAGGGCTGTCCTGAGCCAGCCTACTCTACGCCACCTGCTCCCACAAGGTGATAGTGACAATAGCCCTCTTACTAGCTATCAAGTGGCATATTTGGTAAGCCATTTATTTCTATGGGATGTGAACCATGCTGGTGAAACCAAAACCTCTGTCCTCTAGCCCAAGGAGAGTGATGGTTGCCTCTCTGGGGAAGGAGTTCTCTACTGTGCTCTAAAGGTGTTTATGAACCAGACAGCTTTGATGCATTTATGGCTGATGTGGATACAGACCTCACCAGGCAGTGATTACAGAGATGGGAAATGTGCACTGCTTAGCAGAGCACACAACCATAACTATAGCACCTTCTCACTGGGAGTGAACTTAAACACAGAGAAAACCAGGATGGGAATAAGGTAAGTTATCTCAGAATCTTAAGACAGAAGAAACTGTTTTTCTCAGCAGGATATTTCCTCCATTTCCCTGTCATAAGCACACTAGTCTTGCTTTCTGTATCTGCTTTTGGAGAAAGTGGATTGAAACAAGTAGTTGTGATTTGTTGTACCACTCCTCATACCTGCCATTGCTGTTTGCTTAGACCCTAGATGCAGCAATCAAAACAGAAGGGACCTCAAATATGCTTCCATTTAGCATCCATCCTGATGGTTATCCGTCCTTCTGACTCATTGTTGCTATCATCTAGCCTACACTATACCAGTTGTCACTGGGCCTGACAGAGTGTTCTAGAATGTATAGGTAAGAAGCAAATACACTCTAGGAAATATTTCCCATTTGCACTCTCAGTACTTCATGAAATGCAAGCAGATAAATTGGGAAACACTTCCTTCCATTCGGTTCCACCCAGACCCCTCAGCTACATCCTAGTGACCAAGCACTCTGCTTATAAAAAATGTTTCTGACTCTCAAACCTGCATTAACATTACTAACATTCAGATATTCTACAATGTAAAATATTCATCAAAATATTGCAAGTGTTTAAGTATTTATTACTCACTTTCCCAAGACCCTGTATGAGCACCTGGAGAAATGGCTGAAGAAGCCAGCTTCATAAAATTGACTGCATACATGAGGACAGATCCAGCATTGCTATTCATTAGCTTTATTAATGTTAAACACTTTTACTACACTATTGCCTTGCTTGATAACTCATGCTTGCAAAGAAAAAACAAAAAAAAAAAAGAAAACAAGTTTCTCTGAAGTAGAGCACAGTCAAATATTCAATCCAGTGATACAATCAAAGAAAAAAAAAAAAAACCACAAAAAAACCCCCCAAACCAAACCAAAAAAAAAAAAAAAAAAAAAAAAAAAAAACTTAGAAAATTAAACTTGGTTTTAAATTTGCAAACCAAAAAAAAACCCCCCAAACCAAAAAAAAAAAAAAAAAAAAAGAGAAACACTTAGGAACTTAAACTTGGTTTTAAATCTGGGCAGGCAGGAAGAAAGGGATGGAGAGAAGTTTTGCTGCAACACGTTCTGACATGAAATGCTGAAACAGAGGGCATTTTAAAGCAGAGTGGGCTGAATAGCCTGAGAGTTGAATCCTACCCTTGAAACACTTGAATGTGGCCTCCTGACCTAAGCAAGACTTGTCTCAGGCAAAATCCAAGAACAGAATAATTATTCTGCCAGCCAAAGCTGCTGCCTTCTTCCACTCACTCCCCATCTGTCAGGCCAAACTGTGTGACTCGTAATGCTCTCTACCTTCTCAAAGAGCATGGCTAAACCATCCCCAATGTGCTCCATGCTGCTGTACAAAGTGGGACCTCATCTTCTCTCTGCTTCACCAGGGCTGGAAGGGCATGAATGCCCCACTTCCTCAGCTCTACACACCTTTGACTCACAAATTTCAGACTCTGTCCAGGAGCTGCACATGCAGCATTGCTGAGGCAGAGAGATCATAGAACAGCTTGAGGTGGAAGGGACTTTAAAGATCATCTAGTTCCAACCCCTCTGCCATGGGCTGGGACACCTCACACTCGACTAGGTTTTTCAAAACCTCATCCAGCCTGGTCTTGAACACTTTCAGGGATGGGGCATCAACAGCTTCTCTGGGCAAACTATTCCAGAATCTCACCATTCTAGTAGGGAAGACCTTACTCCTAATGTCTAACCTAACCTGCTTTTGTTTAAACCCATTCACCCCTTGACCTACCACAACAAGCCCTTGCAAAAAAGTCCCTCTCCAGCTTTCTTCTAGGCCCCCTTTGGGTACTAGAAGGTAGCTAAATAGTCTCCCTGGAGCCTTCTCCTGTACAGACTGAAAAGACCCAATTCCCTTAGCCTGTCATCACAGAAGAGGTGCTCTAGCCCTCTGACCATGGATCAGCACATCCCACACCCAGAAATGAGTTAGAAGAACCTTCTCTACTGGCTTACAGGCATAAATTAATCCAGGTTATTTTCTCACTGATGCTCTATAGTACAGTTTGCCATGATCTCCTTTCAGTTTTCCATGCCTTATGATATGATTACATATCAATACAAGACAATGGCATCCACAGTTCCATTAACATTCATTAGTCAGCTGAGCAAGAAGCAACTGAGCCAAACTTGTGTGTCCAGCTGCAAAAATAACAAGTATTTAAGATCAGTAAATGAAGAAAGCTGCTTATTCTATGAACAAAAGGTTATGTTGCTCTACTGCTGTATTGATTGGGGGTGATTGCAGAGGCAGAAATTATAAGTTATGTAGCTTTTGTAATTTCCAAAACCCCCACCCACAATCTGTGTGTAAATTGGTTTAAGTTTGGGTTATAATTCAGTCGGGAAAAGTCTTCACAATGATGCCTTTTCAGGTAATTCAGGAAAAATCAGGAAATTTGGACAGGTTTGGGCATGAAACAGCTTTGCCCTACTAACAGATGGGAGACTGTCTCTCTCTCACAGCAATGTCCGGCGTCCAGTGCCTGCCGGAGTCCAAGATCGCTGTAGGCACAGCTTTCGCGAAGCCACGATTGCGAAGCAAGACAGGGGAAAGCCGGGGTGCTCTGCGGTATTCCCACGAATGGCTGCAGTTTACCATTGGAGGCAGGATGCTCCTCAAGGTCCGGCTCAAAGTCCGTGCGAGGTTCGTGTCTCCAGGTCCGTGTTCAGGTCCCGGTGTAGGTCCCAGTACAGGTCCATGCAAGTCCCAGTGAAGGTCCAAGCAAGTCCTGCTCCAATCTGTCCAGCTGCCATATATATACTGAGGTGATTTGTTGCCTCCGTGTTCAAGCCCATGAAGGGTGGGAGAAGGTACTTCACACCTATTGTACTAAGCCTCTGGCGACAGAGGTGGGAAGGGAGGAAGACCGTTTCCCGCCCCATTCACACCTCCAGTGGGGCAGTGGACTGGGGTGTGCCCTGCCAAAGTTCACACCCCATTCAAACCTCTGGTGGGGCAGGGCACTGCTCAAAGTGACTTCTCAGAGTAGTAAGCAACTACAACTCCCTCAAGCACTTCTAGCTTCTCATGCAGCTGCTTACACCTTGTGGCTTTATATCAGGTGCCTAGATACAATAAATGCAGTAGTGCTGTCACTTTCTCAACATATGACCCCTGCCCCCATTATAGTTTAGCATATATCTATTATGCATCTAAGTCCTAACATTTGCAAGTATTCAGGGTAAAACTGGATGAGGCTTTAAGCAACATGATCTAGTGGCAGATGTCCCTGCCCATGGCAAGGATGTTGGATCAGATTTCTAACATTTCCTTCTGACCCAAACCATTCTCTGATTCTACCTGAGCAGTACATATGATTTTCCTTCATAACCATGTCCCTGTTGTCTGAAACTGCAGCATCATCTTTCCCAGAGCAGAGATTTCTCTTTTTAAGTCATAAGAGTGGACAATCACTTTGATTTATCTGTATGGATTTCAGTTTTATCAGCCAGTTTCTGCTTTGTGCATACTAGTTCAAATCAGAAGGATCCCATGGTCTAATGGACAAGCAGATCAATGTTCTCAGTAAACTAATACTAACAAATTAGAACAAAACAAACACATACTGAATCAGGAAGAAAACTGAGCAAGGACACAGAATGACAGTAAAAGTAATGTTGTGACATTCACAATAATTTGCATCATGCCTTCTGCGTCTAAGTTTGCCAGAATTCTCAACAGCTACCACAATTTCTGCAAAAAGATAACAAAGTGTTAGTATTTCCATACCACTATGCTGAAAGTATAGGAATGCACACAGCTACCAAAGACAGATGATCACGTGGAATAAAAGAAACAACACAAAATGCTCCATTGCCAAAATCTAATGATTTGGGGATCAGTCTGCAGTAAAAGTATGACTGAAGCAGACAATTTGCAGTATGTTAAGAAAATAAACAAATGAAAATATCAATGAATACTCAGCTTGGGCTCAGATATTTTCATAAGTGTAAAAACAATTGCTTAATTTCAAATAATCTGTTGCAATCTCAAGAAGTTTCCTTCTGGGTTCTCTTA
The DNA here is from genome assembly GCA_013396835.1 of Psilopogon haemacephalus. Taxonomy (NCBI): domain Eukaryota; kingdom Metazoa; phylum Chordata; class Aves; order Piciformes; family Megalaimidae; genus Psilopogon; species Psilopogon haemacephalus. The sequence continues at coordinate 28,423 of VWZI01009199.1, forward strand.
TTAAAGCATTTAATTTGCAAGTCTGCCTTGAACTTCATTACAAGCAGATCTACTGCACTGCCTATCACCCAGCTAGCATCCCTGAACCAATTCCTATTTGCATCATAACTCTGTGTAACTTCATGCTTACTTTCTATGCCTGTCTATTAAATCACAGTAAAAACTTTCTGCAACAAAATTTAAACTGCTGCTCTTAACTGAATCTCTGGGTGAAAGAAAAGCTCCCCTTTTGTACAATCTCACCATCACTGAGAAACAAACAATAAACTAACTAAAAGCATGGAGTGCCAATAACCATGTATCTCTTTGTGTTTTAAGTGTCCATTTATTATTATATAGCCTGCATGACTACATGTTTGAAAGAAAAACATTACTGAAGGAGAAAGAAAAAGGGATTTGCAATGAGAATTTATTAGTATATCCATAAACATTTTACAAGTCCAAGTGCTGGGCACAACACTTTGGCCACAACAACCCTTTGCCAGTGCTACAGTCTGGGGACAGAGAGGCTGGAGAACAGCCAGGCAGAGAGGGATCTGGGGGTACTGGTTGACAGCCAACTGAACACGAGCTAGCAGAGTGCCCAGGTGGCCAAGAAGGTCAATGGCATCGTGGTTTGTATCAGAAATGGTGTGGCCAGCAGGACTAGGGAAGTCATTCTGCCCTCGTATGCAGCACTGGTTAGGCCACACCTTGAGTACTGTGTTCAGATCTGGGCCCCTCAATTTAAACAAGATGCTCAAATGAGTCCAGAGAAGGGCACCAAGGCTGGTGATAGGGCTGGAGCACAGCCCTATGAGAAGGAGCTGAGGGAGCTGGAGTTGCTTAGCCTGGAGAAGAGGAGGCTCAGGGAAGACCTCATTGTTCTCTACAACTACCTGAAAGGAGATTGTAGCCAGCTGGGGGTTGGTCTCATCTCCCAGGCACAAAACAAGAGGACACAGTCTCAAGATGCAGTAGGGCAGGTTTAGGCTGGATATTAGGAAGAAGTTCTACATGGGAAGAGTGATTGGCATTGGAATGGGCTGCCCAAGGAGGTTGTGTAGTCCCTGTCCCTGGATGTGTTTAAAAAGAGACTGGATGTGACACCTGATGCCATGATTTAGTTGATGAGATGGTGTTGCACAATAGGTTAGACTCAGTGATCTTGAATATCTTTTCCATCCTGATTGATTTTGTTTTCTTAAAATCAAATCACTGCAATCTCCATTTGAAGAGTTTGTGTTTACTTTCTCTCTTCTAAGCATTTGTGCTGTTCTCCAACTACAAGTACCAAGAGGTTTTCCTTCTGAGCATCCAAAACCAAAATTCTTCCTCAGACTCATTTTAGCTTATTTCCCCTTTAACAACAATTCTTGTTACTTCACTTTTCACACACCCACACAACTTTTCAAAAGACTTAAAAATCTTACAGTGTATGGATTCTGCTGAATAAAACATCCACTGCTGTTTGACAGGCTGTGTAATCACTGAAAATTCCACAAAAGCACTTCCATTTCACCAAAAGGTGAAATTTTCAATCTACTAGGACAATAATTTTTCTTTCATTAAAAAAAAAAATAAAAATTAATACCATTATCATGCTCCAGAAAGCTTCTGTTCGAACTTAACAACAATTACAGTGCTCGAACTTTCAGTGTAGTTATTAACTACTGCTCCCTCAGTAGACCAGCTAGTAGCAGAGAGAGGAGGTGGAAGATTCATTAAGTAACATACAGAGTTTGTGTATGCTGTCAGATGGAGAACCCTTTCTATAAGAATTTCCTGAGGGAACCCAAACAGGATTTATAAATGCAGATGTACCGAGTCTGGTTGGAATGGAGTTCATTTTCCTCATAGCAGACCTTGTGGTGCTGTGTTGTGGATTTGTCGGCAAACAGTGTTGATAACAGACTGGAGAGCGTTTGTAGAGCCTCAAGGCCTTCTCTTTTTCTGCCTCCATGCCCCCCATCAAACAGGCTGAGGTGGGCAAGCTGGAAGGGGACACGAGCGGTGTATATATAGTACCATATTGTAGTGGGTTTGCAGTGACCTGCCCCCCCACCCCTTTTGGAACCTCGGCTAAAACTCAGAAAAACACACTGGAAGTTAATAAATGAAGCTTTATATTTACAGCAATGCAAATATTTACAAGATATAACAGATATTTACAGAAATATACAGTAAAAAAGAAATACAGACACCACACCCCTCCTGGAGACCAAAATCCCCAAGAGAGGGAAACCAAACCCCCCCTACCACCTTTCCCTCCTTCCCCCAGCTTTATCTCACCACTTGATGATGCTGCAGATAAGCAGAAGATTGGTCAGAAAGATTAGTGGCAGGAATGAATGAATGGTTTTAGTGATTTTACTCTGAATTAGTTCAAAGGCAGAGAGACAAAGGAAAGAAGCTGCTGAAGCCTGCACGGACCCAGAGCCGACTGACTGCGCAAGCACACTGGCTTATCTGGATGTTTTGGGAACATTCTCAAAACAACCTTCTTTCTTCTCTCTCAGTGAAACTGGGTGAAGTGACACAGTATGTTTAATTTCTCACTCAAATTCTCCAATTAGCTCAAACCAACACACATATAATGGCATGCTCAGCAATTTAAAAAAAACAAACAAAAAGGTGAAGAAGAGGGTGGGCTTCTTGGCTTTCTCCCAGGCAATCAGTGACAGAACAAGAGGACACGGTCTCAAACTTTACCAGGGCAGGTTTAGGCTGGATTTAGGAAAAAGTTCTTTACAGAAACAGTGATTGGCATTGTAAGAGGCTACCCAGGTGTCCCAGGTTGGAAACTATATGGCTAAAAACTTTCTAGGGACTACAAGAAAATGTTATTCAATCCCATAATTCTGCTCTCTCTTTATATGATGCTCCCTTCCTCCCCCTCCAGCTGTGCCTGGGCAGGAGCTGTGTTATCAGGACAACCACGTAAGGAGCAGGCCTGTTTTGGGGCCTCCACAGGCTTTTCTTTAGGCCTACCAATGGCAGAGGCATCAGTGGGAGGGGGAAGGATTGGAGCATTGGGGATTGTAGATTTAGTTTTGGGCTGGGGAAAAAGGTCAAGGGGTCAGCTGTGGATTCTGTATCTGCTTTATAATTTTCTTCCTGCATACCTCTTTCCAAAATACAATCCTGTTCTCTCTCCAATTCATTTGAGAGCTTCATTCTGTCAGCTTTTTAAAACCACAACAGCAGGGAGATGGTGGAGTCACCATCCCTGGAGGTGTTTAGAAGGAGACTGGATGAGGCATTTAGTGCCATGGTTTAGTTAATTAGAAGGTGTTGGGTGATAGGTTGGACTTGATGATCTCAAAGGTCTTTTCCAAGCTGGTTAATTCTGTGATTGCTGCAGAGGGAAACAACTGAGCAAAGACCTATACCACATGGAGTGAGAGTTCTCAGCAGATGCCACTGAAAGAAATAGAGGTTTATTTGTTCTCGTTTTATAAAATATTTCTAACGTGCTCCCATGTCTTAAGGAAAATGCCTAGTCCTCTTAATTTTGTTCATTCTATGAGGAGCATCAAACAAGCAGTGAGCAGAAACCTTTAAGAGAGTCTTTCTGAGAGTAAATTTAAGTGATTTGTACCAGGGGCCATATGTACTTTGACTCTTGGTGACCTATTGTGAAACCTACAGTGGTGTGTTTCTGCCTGTAGCTAAAAGCATTCTTCTTGATTTAAGGCATTGCATTTTTTGCCGTTTTTACCACAGCCTACCATCAACTGTAACTGTTTTCCATATAAACCAAATAAGCACCTAAATATGTTACCTGTGGTGCTGTATCCCCTCAGCGTTCTGCACGTTGAATAGCATAATGTACTGAACTGTGTGCTTTATACCATAATAGCTGTCACACCTCAGGAAAGGTTAAACAAATAAGGGTTTTGCATAAATCTGAAAGAAATGTGTTCCCTGACTGATGACTGAAATACAATTAGCTGCTACCTGCAGGAAGAAACTAGGTACCTGCTAAAAGTGATGAAAATTACTTTTGATCAGGTAACATGCTGAGGCCCATGCTTCAGGAGGGCAAGAGACACACAAAACCAAAGTATAACTTTAAGACACCAATCTATGTAATTTCTAATAAAAAACATCCGTAATATTTATACTTTTCTGTTTAAAGAGGGAGAACAAATCAGACATGGGAAATCAGTTTTCTTTTATGCTTCTGACATCAGTATTAGAAAATGCTTAGCCAGCACAGTTCACTATAAATATATTTGACAATCATTTTAAAGGCAGCTGTTAGCTGATTAAAACTTGATATGAATACGGATCTTAAATCCAGGCAGCACTTTCAGTTCTCAAGATTACAAAGGAACAACAAACAAAAGGCAAGGCAAAAAGAGACTATAAAGCAAGAGAGAAAAAAGGAGAAAGAAGCTTCCTCCAGCAGTCAGCATTTGGTTTCCTACAGCATCATGTTCTTTAATACCACTTATGTTTGCCTACTGCAATTACCTTTGCTGTCTCTGCAGGTCTCTAATTCAGAGTCAGGATCCAGAAGCTTCATTACTCAGCTTTATAATTTAGAGCACTGGGCCAAGTTCTGCATTTGGCAGAGAAACCTGCTGCATTAGAGTAAAACATGATGCTAATGAACCTGGGATGTAATACATTAGTGTATTGTTCTTTTTCCTGCTGCCATCCCTCTCTCAGACGCCTCGTAGCCACTAATATCAATAATACAGCACTATGTAACAGAAAAGCAATATAAACAAGCAGAGATACTGGCACTGCTAAGCAATTTGATTCTACCTTCCAACTTTAGGGATAAACAAAACACTCTCTTAAAAACCCTAATAGGACATGATGGCTGATCTATTAAATGTTGGTTACCCTGACAGTCAGGAACAGAAAGACAGAGATGGCACTAACCTGCTGCCCACAGAATTCTGGTACTGTTTTTCAACTTACTGCTGAGTGTCCTTCCTTGTCTTTTTGTTTCTCTGTTGCAACATTAATTCCTTTTGTGGCAATCTAATAACGTATAAACTCTGACATTCAGTTCCTCTGATGGGTAAACTTTTAATACTCACTTTCACTTTTCACTGAAAAAAAAAAACAACCCTCACAGTACATGTAACTTCACACAGCAGTGTATAAGGCTGTGAAAATTTAGAAATCTTGTTAGGGTTTATTGTAGAGGTTGGAAACCACTTTCAAATTATGTCTAATGCAGAAAAGAGATTACTTAGTGTCACAGCAGGCAACCGTGGAGTGTTGAGAGATTTAACTTTGCTGAAGAGGAGCAGATGAATAAGAAACCTTAAAATTCAATCACAGAATGTCAAGAGCTGGAAGGGACCTTGAAAGATAGTCTAGTCTAACCCCCATGTCAGAGCACGATCGCCTATACCAGAACACACAGGAACACATCCAGTCAGGTTTTGAGTACCTCCAGAGAGGGAGACTCCACAACCCCTCTGGGCAGCCTGTTCCAGTGTTCTCTCACCCTCTCAGTGAAAAAATTCCTCCTCATGCTTACACAAAATTTCCTATGCCTCAAATTAAAAAAGACACTATGAAGAAAAGACAGTGCTATTACAAGGAAATTACCAGCACAATCTGAGTGTATTTCATAATGATGTTTCCATTCCTGCTAAAGTGCTTGAAAGGTTAATTTGGCAATGAGTTTTGGATGCCTTGTGTTGTCGAGCACTGAGGAGCCCAAAAATAACGACAACAAAATAAATTAACAACATACATAACTAGCATGAGGGACAAGATAAATATCTTACTTTAACAAACTAGCTAAAGACACCAGAGCATTTCTGAAAAATAGGCTGTCACATGAGAGATCATAGTGAAGTTTGCCATTTGCTCAATTTGTAGCCTGTCTTTTCCTGAGCAGCTAGGTAGACAGGATAGACTGAAAGAGAAAGCTAGAAACTAACAGGAATAAAGATGTTGGAGATCAAATAATGAATTCATTAACTTCCTATACTATGGAACACCAGGCTTTAGCCAACTCATGCTGCAATAGCAAGCAGCAAAACCCACACAGGAGCAGATAACATCAACACAAGATACATGGCTTCGATGCTTGGTCATGCCTGCAGTTCTAACTTTAGGGTGGTTGCAGACTACTTCACTCGTGCTTATTCTAGTTTAGATGAGGTCAGGTTCAGTAAATGAAAACCAGTTCATGAGTACTAGGCAGAACCCAGGTGATTTCACTATTTCTTCACTACCAATTCAAATAGGATGCTAGTCCTTCAGTACAGCAAATCCTGTGGCTGTGCAAGTGCTTTGTACAACTGACAAAAAAACCAAAAACCAAAAAACAACCCACAAAAACACCAAACCACAAAAGAACACAAACATTACCTTAATTTGTCAGCTAAATGATCAGGCAAGTTAAATTTTGACACTTCACTAAAAATCGTTTCACTAATGCTGCTGCTCTGGCATATCTGGAAGGAAAGGAAAAAGACCTGAAATACAAGGACATTCTCTTCCTTAGGATTATCATGGGTTGAGTTGAATCTGCTGATGTGTATTCAATATCCCGCTGCCATCATGACGGCTTCAAAATTAAAGTGCTGGTTGGAAGAAAGTATTATAGGGCTTGAAGCTTCCTCTTCTGGTTGCTGCTTCAGGTTTTCATGTCTGGGGTGTTGGTCTTTTCCATTATGCTGACTGCTGCATGTTTGGGTGGATGGGGGAAATGTTTTATTGCTGGCTTATGCTGTTGCTGTTGCTTTTGTTCTGCTAAGGTAACTGTAAACTGTACCATCTAATTAAGCTACTCAACTCAACCCAGGTTTTATTGTGTTATTTTCATCTGTGCATGTGCTTCACTCAGAAGGCAGACTGTGAACCAGGAGACTTCTGCTCCAAATTTGTGAATGGGGGGCTCACTTGTTAGATCGGACTGTGTTAACCCAGGACAGGGATCTTTTTCCTAAGATCTTTACAAGAGTTAACTTCCCAAGATACTGCCAGAAAGCAAATCATGGAACTGTACCTCATGGCCTAAGGGACACACCTTGCACCATTTTTACTTCCCCAAAGGCAAAGTATGAAAAACTAAAAATAAAAATCATCCCTCTCTCTTCAGTGCAGTTCAAGCTGCACAATTTTGGAACCCATAGGATTGTCCTTGTCCTAGATTTGTCTTTGAAGTGAGCAAGACGAGAAGAGACAATAAAATACTTCAGAAAAGAAGAAGATAAAAGGTGAGCACACGCACACCCACACACCCAAACTCATATTTCAAGAAAATATTATGGTTCTTCATCACAACCCTTCTCCATATACTGAAATAGTGACTATGACTTTTCATTCTAATTTACTGAAATAGGCAATTTACAAGCTTTAGGGACAGCTTTCTTTTACATTTTTGGCTGTTTAATAAGTCAAGATACTTAGATTTCCCTTTTACCCCAACCAGTTTAACATCTGGATTGCTTTACATAATAAAGCATTACAATGTTTAAGATGAAAATTCTCAGTTTAGAAATTTAAATTGTTTCTTGTTAATATAACAAATTGTTTTTGTTAATATAAGCAAACCAAATAGAAACTTGTGAAAACTAGAGCTCTGCAGAACTCCAAGGCATTGGAGCAGAAAGGGCTCATGGAGAGGCTCCTGTGTCTCCATGCAGCTTGGGAAGCTTAAAGAATTTGTCCCCATAATTCTCAGTCAAGGATTGTGTATACCAAAACTCCCACCAAACCCACACACTCATTGTGTTAAAAAACAAGCAAATAGCTAAGGAGAAACCTATTGAAACCAACAGAGAGAGATTTTAGGGAGTGAGTTATCTCTTTTCTCAGGGCTTTTAAGGCTTCTTATCTAATCAGCATAGCAGAATATAATTTACCAGTCCAGTAGATTTTTAGGCAATCTCCTGTATATCCAGAGAAGGAAAACTGGTCAGAGAAATTATTCTGGTAAACCTTTTGCTTCACAAAGTATCCACAAAAAGTGTCAATCTCTGTAACTCATTATTATTTTCCTTGTAGCTTTCTGACAAATTAATCCACATTAATATAGACATCACAACTTAAAATACAATGTATCTTCAGGCATATCCCAAAATAACACACAGAATCTATTACAGAAGTTCATCTACATCAGCACTTCTTGTGGAAGACCTGAGTTGCACTCAAGCCTTTGCAGAGCATATGTGCAAATAGGCTTTCACTAAATCACAAGACAAATTAACTGAGCAGACTCATTCCCTATTTATAGTAGTAAAGGCATCACTGTTATCTACTTTTGCAATGATTAATTGCAGAATTCAATAGTTGAAAGTAATTTTCCAGAAGAAAAACACCCTCCGCAGGCCTCCAAAGAATGTACCACAAAAATAGCATTTAGTACTCAAAAACACAGAGAGATAAGAAAGGAGAGCAAGAAAGGAGGAAGAAAGTATCAATGTTGGGGTTTTTTCTTTCATTAACTCAAGTTACAGAGCTTTTCAACAGTGTAGTAAGAATATTACATCTATTCTTCAGGCAGAAGAAAGAACTTAGCAAATGTGTTTAGCTAATGTTCTTCACATAAAAAGAGGGTTTTGCATGTACACATGTGTGGCACTTAAGACAACTGTGGCTGAAGATAAGCATTTATTACAAGAAGTACTTCACATCAGTGCAGCAGCACAGCCATCTCCAGTCTTTCACATTTACCAGACCCAAGAGAAGTTTTGGTGGGGTTTTTTTGTGTGGGTGTTTTGGGGGGTTTTTTTGTTGGTTTTTTTTTTTGCAGGGGGAGGGGGAGGGTTGGGTTTTTTTGTTTGTTTCTTTCTTTTGGGGAGTTTAAAATGAAAAAAAAAAAAAAGAAATTGTGAGTATTTGGTGATAACTGCAATGACTCTTGTGAAAGCACTGGAAAGAACAGATATGAGAACATTCTCTGGGAGCTCCAGCAAGTGAGCAGCAGAAGAACCACCCTGATACACTGAATTTGACGCAGAAGAGCAATACTATGCATGCAAAGGAAGGGTAGCAGTTGACCTTCCCTGACCAACAGAATGAACAGTGGCATATACATAGAGAGGCAACTTCCTACTAAGAGGAGTATACAAGCTATGACTCAGCATGTGATGGAGCAAAGAACCTTTTTACTGGCTTTAGTGGATCTCATAGCACTGGTGCCTTTTTTACCTTCTGTCAACCACAAACTTCATGAATTAAACAGAAAATACCCAGTTGAAAGAGACCTCAAAGTTCATCCACATCCAACCTGCAACACAGTTCAAGGTCAATCCTAAGCCATGTCCCTAAGAACCAGCTCCACAGGCTGCTTAAACAGGGATGGCAATTCCACCACTGTGGAAGAAATATGTCCTAGCATTCAGCCTGAACCTCCCCTGGTGCAGCTCGAAACCATTTCCTCTAGTTCTGTCATGTGCCACCACGGAGAAGAAGCTGCCCCCTCCTCACTCTAACCTCCCTTCAGGTAGCTGTAGAGAGCAAATCTTCAGCCTCCTTTTCTCCAGACTGAAAAATCCTAGCTCCCTCAGACATTCCTCATAGGCCAGGTTCTCCAGGCCCTTCACCTGCTTTGTTGCCCTTTTCTGGACACATTCCAGAATCTCAATGTCCTTCTTGTAGTGAGAGGCCCAGGACTGAACACTACTCAAGATGTGGCCCCATCAGTACAGAGTACAGGGGGATGATCACCTCCCTGCTCTTGCTGGCCACAGTGTTTCTAATCCAAGCCAGGATGCTACTGTCTTTTTTGGCCACCTGGGCACACTTCTAAATTGTATTTAACCGGCTGTCAACCTCCAGGTCCCTCTCAGAATCACGGCTTTCCAACCACACATCCTCAAATCTGTAGCTTACCATGGGGTTGTTGTGACCCAAATCACAAAAATAAACACTGGACAATTTCTACAGTGCTGAAGAAAAGCAGGTTATCTTCTACTCAGACTCACAGTATACAGGGCATTTTGTGGTGCTTTTGTTATAGCAGACAGAAAAATATTCTGGCAAATACAGACAAAGTGGCTTTTTTGTTTTACTCCTCTTTTATTCTGAGGTAATAATAATTACAAAACACCCAAGACAACAATAAAAACAAAACCCAAACAAACCAAATAAAAACAAAACAGAAGACCCACATCAAAACCCTGAAGCTGAAATACATGGTATAAAAAAAAAAGAAAAGAAACCTGGAGCCCTTAGCTATCTATACGAGGTGCTACATGACCTTGATTCTATCCTGCCTGGTGGACAGCCACATCTTGTGACTTGGGCTGTTTGGTTTATGCAAGGAGTGCAGCATGAAGCTATAGGAACAGCATTGGCTTCTGAAAGCCCGTAATTCCTTAGGCATTAATTTGGCAAAAGCTCCAATCTTATGCATAAATGGAAAAGTTAACACTCAGAGTCTCTAAAATTTTCAAGGACTGCAGACTGTTTATCCAAAGCAAACTTGAAAAATACAGACCTTCATGATCACATGCCTTACTACCCTTGCATATTTCAGCGCTACTTGGGACTTGGTGAGAGATTCAACACACAGCGTTTCTGGAGTAAAGGGAACCAGTTTCCCCATTTTAAAGCTAGGTTTCCTTTCCAAATCTCCCTGCTGCAAGCACTTTTGTTTTATAATCACCATCCTCTTCACCTGGGGACTATTCCATCAGCCTCCTTAGGTGATCCATGTCCCACCAGCTAATCTGTTGCTTAGTTACTCCTCTGTATTTCAAACTCCAACATGATGGGTCTGGGGCAGTGGCTCTATTTAAATACATGTTCATTGTGGTTTAAATGACCTGCTATTTTTGCTTTCTGGCACTGCAGGTATACTCCTTCTCTCTGGTAGATTTCAGAATGATACAGGAACATAGGCTGCTAAGAAAGAAGCCAACATCAGTTCAAAGCGGGGCTTGAAGCTTGATGCAGACATCTTCCAGCACTGATGAGATGATCCATACTGCACAAAAACTGAACACATACACACAATTTTATTAACATAACAAACCTGGAGAATATGCTCCAAATATGTTGTTTTGTTTTACATGGAGCTAATTGTGCCACCTGCATTTTGCTGTAGTGAAGTGCAGAAATCCATCAGCAACGTGCTAGCACCCTGTGGTGTTAGGCAGTGTACGAACCTGTTTTGCTGTTTCCATCAGAATTCAAACCCATTACATAACGGATTTTACCTTACAATCTGACCTTCTTACACAGCATCTTTCAGATCTCCCCAGATCCTACTTCTTTTTCCTTTCAAGCTGCAGCTACAGGCCTGATTCTTATTTCCCAGTTGGTAGTTGTAAGCCACACTAATTCCTCCTGCCTCAACTGAATCATTCTGGATTTCCTATACGTCCATGAGTAGAGAGTCACGGAACTGAGAGAAAATGACTTAGCACTACACTTGTGTCTCAGTCTGGAGAAGCTGTTAGCGTCACCTCCCAGACTGCAACAAAACATTTCACCAACTCCTAATGTGGGAGTTTGAGGGGTCCCAGGTTCCTTTAAAAAGACCACAGACCTATGTGCAGCCACAAATGTCACAATTTCCACACAAAAAGCTCAACTTTTTTTTTTTTTTTTTTNCTGAAGGTGGTCAGAACAGTCTTGGTCATTATCATGTAGTCAGCTTACTTCGCAGATACATCACCCAACACACATCCCTCACACAGTCACTACTTTCTTATCTCCAACTAAACACATAGAATAGATTATGAAACAAACACAGGAGGCTACTTATGGGAGCATGCTGGTTTGAACCAACTGGAGGACTTTAATAAGAAATTAGACTACAGGCTGAGAAAGGAAAATATTAATTATCCTACTTCCCTTGTAGGTTACTTTAAAAAAAAAATAATTATAAAAGTTAGAACCCAAACAAAGATAAGACAGACTGCTTTGAGCCATGCTGGCTAATGCACATCTCTCTCCCTGCTTTCTTAGCTGGATCTGTATAAAATCACTAACTACTTTCCTGCTGCTAACCCCCCTGGCTGATCTACCTTTCCTTATCTGGCACATAAGACAGATAGTGAGATAAGTCTGGGAAGTGGGGGAAGGTGGTAGGGTGGTTGGAAACCCCTCTTGGGAACCCTGATCTCTGGGAGGGGTGTGGTGTTTCTGTATTACCTTTTTACCATATGTATCAGTAAATATCTGTTATACATTGTAAATACCTGCTTGTATATTGTGCAAAGTTGTAATATAAAGCTTAATTTCCTTAACTTCCAGCAGTCTGAGTCTAGCCTGGATAATTTCACAGTGTGGGGGATCGGGCAACTCCCAAACCACCACAGGGAGATATGCTGATAAAGATCAATGTCAGAATCTTGCTTCTGCCCTCATAAACTTATTTGTTAGATAAGAATATATCCACTGTCTTCTACAGCACAAGGAGCTGAATTTAGCAGAAAACAACAACATCAGGACGTGAACTTAAAAAGAGCATGTAAAGCAAAAAAAAAAAAAAAATCAATTTAACAGTCAGATAGGTTGTATGATTAGTGAAAGGTTTAAAAAATGAGTGTTTTCTCTGTAGGAACTGTCTCCATCAGCCTTCTTTTCATTGGATAGCATTATATTCCTGTATTTTCAAGTGCAAGTGCTTGCAAGAATCAATGACAGTGAATAAAGGCATGAAAACTCTGGCCTCTATGGTTTTAAAGTAATCTAGCAGGTAAAGACATACAAAAGTAACTTGAAATACCTAAAAAGCTGAAAGCACACAGAATAAGCTTACGCAGGAAATTGTTTCAAGATTGGTGTTCTAGAGGCCATTTTTATTCCAGAAAGAGTTGCTATCAGTTGTCTAGACCACTCTCAGTGATCACAGAGAGGATCTACTAGTATGCACACTTGCTTCCTGTATTGGGTTTAAGCCAACTACCCCAAGCCCAAAAACCCAATAAAAAACTCAATTTGATTTGGAAGTAAAAAAGATATAAAACTTTAACAGTAAATAGGGGGGGGAAGGGTTTTTTTACAGAAGGTGGGAGAGAAGGGGAACAAAATGCAGGGTATGGGAAATGAAAGAAGAGAATACAGAAGCTGGGGAACAAAATACAAATACAACCTGTGGCAGGCAGTTGAGTACCAAGGCTAAGGTTGATGGTTTTGGTGCTGGATGAAGGCAGTATGCAGGAATTTTATGGCGAAAAGCAGCTTGTCCAAGTTCCAGATAAAAAATGATGGTGCTCTCCACGCGGTGGCAGGGAGCACGCGGTCTGGCAGCAGAGAGCAGCAAGCAGTTGCTCGAGCAGCCAGGACAAGAAGAGAGAGAAGGAAGATGGGTCCTCCTTTTTTTTTATAGCCAAGTCCTAGCAGGAAGTGGGAGTGGCTAACCATGACACCTGGCAAAAGGTCAGACCACCCCCTTGAGAGGAGTCAGGGGGGGTCTCAGGTGGGCTTAACCCTTTACACTTCCTTCCCACATGCACATCCACGTTTCCCTCCAAGGGGTTTTCCAGAGACCCTGACTGGGAATACAGATTGAGGAACACCTTGCACAGTAATGTAAATACAGCCTTTACAGATTATTTGGAAGCCGTCATAAAAGTCTTATTCTGGAGGCTACAAATTTACACTAATATATTTACAGTTGAACAGAATGAGGCCTGCAGGTGGATTGGAAAACCACTAACTGCCCAGAGGTGTGTTCTACACACCAGGCATGCCACCACTGACCCTAGCATGAAACCTGTGCCAGGTGGAAATCCAGGACAAGGCTGAAATGTGTTTCCCTCTAAACATAAAGATTCTTAGAGATTATCAACAAGGACATTAAAAAGGGTAGCAGGGTGCAACAAAGTATGAAGTTCAGCTTCATAAAAATGGAGTTTGCTTTACTTCCAAAACCAATCTTTTTTTTTTTTTCTTTTGTATTGATAATGCAGTATTGAGCATCTTCATATTATGTCTCTGTTGTACCTGTGCTTCCACCACTGAAAAATCTAACCTTAGCAGTGTTAACCAATAATGACATTTCAGTAAAATATCTTAAAAAAAAAACAACCAAACACACATCCCCAAACCCAAACTACCTCTAAAACCCAACCAAAAACTATTAAGATTTTCACTGAAGAAAGATAAAGATAAGATAAAGATTCCACAACAGGCCTTACAATTGCTATCAATTATTATACTGAAAGCTAGAAGATAATTTGTTAAGGAGTGACAACAGATAAACCTAAAAGAGAAAGCTCTAAGCAACAATTATAGCTTAAAGATATTGAATATTTGTGAGTGGGCACACAACCCTTGAATGTATTCTGTTCCGTGGGGCAGATCCTCAGACTGGAGTACTGGAATCAATTTATGTCAGCTGAGGAGCTGCCTTATGAGAGTCTGAAGCTTACATTAAACTGAGAATACTGATGCACTTGTTTACTTCTGCATCTCTTGACTTGAGGGGAAATTAATATTCAGTGGATCTCATGGACTATATTAATGACTACTGATGCTGCTTGATGTGCTACTTTAACTGTTTTTTTTTTTTATATTGTAATGCATAATGTCACTTCAAAAAGTAGCTATATAACTCACTGTCCAAATGTATCATTATTTACTTGAGTGGTTACATTAATTCTGCTAATATCAACTCAGGCTGCTAATTTTGACACAGTGCACTAACATTCACATGGCTATTAAGATTTTCTGCTCCCTGTGAAAAATGCACTTTTAATCTAAATTGCTTTTCATATTAGGGAAAACAAAGGAGAAACAACTTCAACATATCCATGAAAAACTGGTATGTGTATCTGACAGTCACAGAGCTGCTGTCAAACATGTTTTGTGTTTCGTTTTTACAGGTTCTGACTAACAAAAGTCACTTCAAAGCTCTGTGCACATTATTTTCTGCTCTTGCATTTTCTTTACATTCAGTTTATGTATTAAGCTATAGCACATACTCTGCGTGTCCATCTCAATTCAGTGTACTAGGAGAAAAAGTGGCACCCTCATTAAAGTAGAAGACTTGCAATAATCTCTTTTTATCCTCAATGTTCAAAGCAACTGAAAATATTGTCTCCCTTATGACATAAAGCAGATACTACCTATATTCTTGCTTTGTTTACAATTAGTGCTCCATAGGACTTAAAAATCAAGGTGAAGTAACCACAGATATGGATGAGAGCACTGCTTCTGCACAGAAACATGTACATCAGCTCACTGGAGTTCTATATGCAGCACAGTCCAAAACACAGTGCCAATGTGCTGTCCCTGTGCAGCTGGTGACCAGAAGCAAAAGACTAACAGAGCATTCCCAAAGCCACATGTGCTGGTTTGAACTAATTGGAGAATTTGAGTGAGAAAAACAGACTATAGGCTGAGAAATGAAAACACTTGGTGTCACTTCACTCACAGCTTTACTGAGAAAGAAAAAAAAAAATGTTTGAAGAGTTGTAACCCAAATATAGATAAGTCAGAGTGCTCCAGGCCTCTCTGGGCTGTGGATGCTTTCTTGTATGGTTCCTTTGTCCTTGCCTTTTGTAGCTACATCTCAATAATTCTACTAACTTTTTTTCTACTGCTAACCCCTCTGGACAATCTACCTATGCCCATCTGCTTCATCAACAGATGGTGAGATAAGATTGAGGAAGGGGAAAAAAGCAGTAGGGGTGGTTAGAAAACCCCTCTTAGGGATTTTGATCTCTGTGCGGGGTGTGGTGTTTCTGTATTACTTTTTCACTGTATATATATCTGTAAATATCTGTTATACATTGTAAATATCTGCTTGTATATTGTGCATGGCTGTAAATATAAAGCTTCATTTATCAACTTCCAGCTTTCTGAGTCCTAGCCAGGGTTGTATCAAAGGGTGGGGCAGGGGGGCAGGTAACTGCTAAACCACCACACCACATCAGCTCAGGATAAGGTTTGCCTCATTTCCTTAAAATGAAACTGCCTCATTTCCCTAAAAACTTTACATTCTGAAGAGTAAAATCTAGCTAAGAGTAGACAGACATCAAAGACTGGAGTTTACAGGGAAGAATCTGAGGACTGTTAAAGGAAGAAGTGGGAATTAAAAGCCATCCTCCCATTTTGAGATTAAGACAGATGAAATTGTAGTTCCCCGGGTGTCTTTCCAGCTGCGTCTATGCCCTCTTTGATGTGCAGTGGAAGCTGCTGTTTTCCACCTCCCTCGTTGATTGAAGCGATTTCTGTTCAACACACTATAGCCAAATTCAGCTTTGCTAAAGCAAACAGTAAGGCTTAAGAGATGCATGTGTGTTAAGCACACACAGACCCATGTACCCTATTGTGAAGCGACAGAAAGCATAGACCCGTCCTGCACCACTTTACCACTGGCTCCTTAACAAAACACTCTGTGCTCTGAGCAACAGTCCCTTTGTTAAGTAACAATCCAACAGTCACAGGGCCCCTGTTAAGTGCTTTCACCATGCCAATGCAAATCTCTTCCTTGACACAATGTAATTCTGTAGAGAAGTGGTATATAAGCACAGAGCTCATGTCACCTACTCATAATAAAGACTTCTACCATTACTTTAGTTCCTTTCTTGTTTATAACACATTTCCTTAAGGAGGTAAGAAAGGAGAGGATGTCTTTTAACAAGAAAGATATATACTTCACTGGTGAGTGAAGTAAAGCTGAAGGGTAGCCTAGGATGCAGTGA
>VWZI01009203.1:6385-19996 GCA_013396835.1 Psilopogon haemacephalus
GGTGCTCTTTTTCAGGTGTCTCCACTCAGAGCAATGAGACCTTTGGTCTGAGTGGAGACAACTGAACAAGAGACAGAAGACTAATGTCACTGTGATGAACATGGCTGGAATGCGTAAATGAAGAGTAAAATAACAGCCCAATATTGTTCCTGTCATGGCAGAACAGGATGGGTGTTGGGTTGGAAGGGACCTTAAAGCCCATCCAGTTCCAACCCCTTGCCATGGGCATGGACACCTCCCATAAGCCCAGGTTGCTCAAGGCATCATCCAGCCTGGCCTTCAACACCTCCAGGGAGGGGGCATCCACAGCCTCCCTGGGCAACCTGTGCCAGTGTCTCCCCACCCTCACTCTCAACAATTTCTTCCTCATCTCCACTCTCAGTCTCCCCTGTCTCAGCTCAAAGCCACTGTCCTTCATTCTGGCACTCCCAGCCCTTGTCCAGAGTCCCTCCCCAGCTTTCCTGGAGCCACTTCAGGTATTGGAAGGCTGCTCTAAGGCCTACCTGGAGCCGTCTCTTATCCAGGCTGAACAGCCCCAACTCTCCCATCCTGTCCCCATTGAGGAGTTTCTTCAGCCATCTTGACCTTCTCTATATCCACTCCCAAAAGAAAAACAAACCCAAAATACAATAAAACCTCATATGGCATCTTCAAAGGATGCTTCACTGTGCAACGTGCAGTCAGTCTCTAAGTGAATGTCCATTTTGTCCCCACAGAGTGAAGTTGCTGAAGTCACTTTTGTAGGTGCCAACCCGAGAGCTTCAGCAGAGAATGCGGTAAATAAGACACAGACCCATCTGGAGCTGGATGTGTTGGGGGGTAGGGAGCATTTACAGAACAGCAGCATGGTGTAAACTGGAAGGAACATCGGCAGATCATCCAGCCCAACCCCCCTGCCAAATCAGGGGGCAGCTTGCCCAGGAACACAATGCCTAGGGAGGGTTGAAAGCTCTCCAGACAAGGACACTCCACAACCTCTCTGGGCAGCCTGCTCCAGGCCTCCAGCACCCTCACAACAAACAACTTTCTCCTCCTGCTCAGATGCAACCTCCTGGCTTCCACTTTGTGCCCACTGCACCTTGTCCTGGCCCTTGGCACCACTGACAAGAGTCTGGCCCCAGCCTCTTTCCCCTCACAGGCCCCACAATGCTCTTGCTGAGCATTGTTCAGATGCCCTCTGGTTCAGCAGAGCATTGCTGAGCATTGTTCAGATGCCCTCTTCTCCAGGCTCAGAAGCCCCAGGGCTCTCAGCCTTTGCACCTCACAGAGCTGCTCCAGGCCCCTCAGCAGCTTTGCAGCCTGCCCTGGACTCCCTCCAGCAGTTCCCTGTCTCTACAGCTGTGTCCTGACTAGGGCAGAGCAGAAGTTGAGAACAACTTCCCTTGCCCTGCTGGCCACACTTCTTCTTGCACCCCTGGAGCTCATTGCCTTCCTTGGCCAATTTAGTAACCCCATGACATGTTGTGGTCTTTGACATTTAGTTTTCAGAAAGAAGCTTTTGTGCTCCCAGTGCTTTTTCTCTTTGCTGGGGGTTCAGAAGAAGATGTCTTCTCCCCTTGGGAACTCACACCTCAGCTTGTTGTTTGGGCCAAGTTCTTAATTTGGTCAGATAGGGACCATTGATGATCTCTTCATAGTGTTGAAGCTGAAGGCACCCATGTTGTGCATTTGGTCAGACATTTCCTTTGCCGGTGTCCACTGACACCCAGGCATGGCAAGCATGGTCTCTAGTCTTCATCTTACCAGCCTGAGGCGTAAGTTTAATAAAACAATGACAATCAGAGAAGCACTCAACTCATCCCAGCACTCTTCCCGCACAGACACAGAGTGAGCACCTCACTTCTGCATTCTCTTTCCGGTGACCAATTTATGTGCTTATTCTTTACATCTTCTTAGCTTAGGTTTGTTCTTTGGCACTGAAAGTATTTTGCCTGCCTTATCACGTCTGCCAGAGAAGCACACAGCAGCACAGCCTCTCGCCAGCTTCAAGTGCTACAGAAGAGTGGGGCCGTGCCTCTCTAACTCCGCTTTTTTCATTGCAGACTGAACACAACTTTCTGACGGTGGAGAGACATAACAACACTTCAGGCAGTTGGCACGTGGTGCAGAACGATGCCTCTTGGGACACCAGGTGGGTGCCTTGCCTGGATTTTCCTCTTCCACAGGCTCCATGGAGTAATTGGTTTTACTTTTGCAGATTCAAGTAGAAACTCAAGGGGTCAAGGTACCAATATTTATTTCTGTCAGGGCTGAAGGAATTACTTTTATTCTGACTTTATCACCGTGGTAATCCTGTTCTTCCTCACCTGATCACAGTGGAGATGTTTCAGGGGTGATACTAATAGTGAGATAGCAACAGGTAGAAATAAGAAGTCGGTAGATGGGGCGATACTTGATTTAGGGCTGTGAGAGACTGTCCTACCTTGGGTTTCATAGAATCACAGAGTGGTCTGGGTTGGACAGGACCTTGAAAGCTCATTCAAGTTCAACCCCTCTGCCAGAGCAGGATGATCTGGAACACAGGAAGACAGGAAGACATCTAGGCAGGTTTTGAATATGAGCAGAGAGGGAGACTCCACAACTCCCCTGAGCAGCCTGTTCCAGTGTTCTGTCACCCTCCTAGGGAAAAAAAATTCCTCCTCGTGTTTCCATGGAACTTCCTATGCCTCAGCTTCCACCCGTTGCCCTTGTCCTGTCATTGGGCATCACTGAGTAGACTCTGGCTCCATCCTCCTGGTACTCACATTTATGTATTTATACACATGAAGGAGGTCACTTCTCAGTCTCCTCATCTCCAAGTAGCAGAGCTCCAGCTCCCTCAGGCTCTTTTCATAGCAGAGATGTTCCATTCCCTTCATAATTTTTGTGAAGCTATGCTGGACTCTCAAGCAGTTTTGAGCTGAAGTGTTTCATTTCAGAGCTGCCAACTACAGGTTGGTCTTACCACTGCAGATTATGCTTTCTGGAGATGGATTAGCTCATATTTGGGTGGTGAATTTGTTAAGGCCACAATAATCAGTTTTCCTCTTGACTCTACCTTATCACAGGGTAATAGACTGCTTGTGGTTGGAAGGGAGCTTTGAATGTTATCCAGTTCAATACCCCTGCAGTCAGCAGGGAAATCTTGGTCAAGCACTGGAACAGGTTGCCCAGGGAGGCGGTTGAGATCCCATCCTTGTAGATATTCCAGTTGAGGCTGGACAGGGCTGTGGGCAACCTGATCTAGTGGAGAATGTCCCTGCTGAGTGCAGAGGGGATGGACTGGATGAGCTTTGGAGGTCCCTTCCAACTCAACCCATTCTATGAATCTATGGTTTGTGGCTGGCTGTAGGGTTTTGATGTTGAGCAGAAGTGGTTTTGCATAAGGAGTCTGCAAAAGAAAATGTGAGCATGGTGTGGAAATGGCTATCAGAAGCGCTCAGCTGGATGATGCTAGATTCTGCTTGCGACCTTCAGTAGATCCTCATCCTTTCGGTTCAGCATGTCCTCTGTTCAGGGATAATATTCTGAATCATATTGTTTCCAAAGAGGGACAGTGAAGCTGGGGAAGGGTCTGGAGAAGAGGGATGGGTAGGAGCAGCTGAGGGAGCTGGCAGTGTTCAGTGTAGAGAAGAGGAGGCTGAGGGGAGAGCTCATTGCTCTCTACAGCTCCCTGAAAGGAGACAGGAACCAGATGGGGATTGGGCTCTGCTCCCAAAGGACAAGTGAAAAGACAGAAGGAAACTACCTCAGGTTGCAGCAGAGGGGATTAGAGTTGGTCATTAGGAGCAATTTCTTCCCCCAAAGGGTTGTCCAAGCCAGCAAGAGACTGCCCAGGGCAGTAATGAAGTCCCCATTCCTGGAAACATTTCGAAGCTGTGTAGCTGTGGTGCTGAAGGCCATGGTTTGGTGGTGACCTTGCAGTGCTGGGCTGATTGCTGGACTTGATATTGATGTTCTCCTTCAACAAAAGCAATTCTTTTTTTCCTCTGGGGCTACAAAATGGAGCTGGGAACATCAGAACATGCTGCTGGAAGTGCTCTTCACCTGCAAAAAGTCCAGTGGCCCTTGCTTCTCCTCCATGTTTCCAGGAAGCTCAGCCCAGCCACATTTTGGGTTGGGTTGTTGACAGCCTAAAGAGATGATGAAAGGTCAAAGAAAGCTCTTCCTATGCTCTTGAGAGCATTCACAGACTCACAGAATGTCAGGGGCTGGAAGTGACCTTAAAAACTCATCCAGTCCCAACCCCCTGCTAGAGCAGGATCACCTATACCAGATCACACAGGAACACATAGAATCATAGAATGGTTTATGTTGGAAGAGACCTCAAAGATCATCCAGTTCCAACTGCCCACCATAGGCAGGGACACCTCCCACTAGATCAGGATGCTCAAGACCTCATCCAGCCTGGAGACCTCATCCAGCCTGGTTTTGAATACGTCCAGAGAGAGAGACTTCACAACCCCCCTGGGCAGCCTGTTCCAGTGTTCTGTCACCCTCACAGTGAAGTCCACCCATTAGACTCTTGGGATGATCAGCCAAGTGGGAATTCTTACTGACCACAGTTTTTTGTTTGTCTGCTAGATTTTACTGGACCAAAGGATCCCTGGGTCGGAGCAATGTGACCATTGAGTGGCACATACCTGGTGGCACTGAGCCAGGCCTCTACAGGATAAGATACTTTGGGCACTACAGGAAAAGAGCCTCCATCTTTCACACTGTCACTGTGCCATTTGAGGGCACCTCTTCATCATTTGAAGTCACAGCTCTGTAGATGGCCTCACTTATTAAAGGCATTCATACAATCACAGAATCATGGAATGGTAGAGGTTGGAATGGACCTCTGGAGATCATCCTGCCCAACCCCTTTGCTGAAACAGGATCCCTTAGGGCAGGTCATGCAGGAACACAGCCAGATGGGTCTTGACATTCTTTGGAGAAGGAGACTCCACAACTCCTCTGGGCAGCTGGCTCCAGGCCTCCACACCTTCACACCAAACAAGTTTGTCCTCGCAGTGAAGCGGAACTTCTTGTGCTCCAGTTTGTGTCCATTGCCCCTTATCCTGTCTCTGGGCTCCCATGAAAAAAACCTGGCCCCTTCTTCTTGCCCACCATGCTTCAGATATTTATAGACATTGATCAGATCCCCTCTGGGGCTGCTCTTCTCCAGGCTCAACAGCCCCAGGGCTCTCAATCTTTCCTCATCACACAGATGTTCCAATTCCCTTCAGCATTTTCATAGCTTCCCCTGGACTCTCTCCAGCAGATCCCTGTCTCTCTTGAACTGGGGGGACCCAGAACTGGACAGTGGATGCAATCCTCCAAATTCATTCTCACCAGAACAGAGTAGAAGGGGAGGAGAACCTCCCTAGCTCTGCTGGCCAAACTTAATATGCTGCAGAATGCCACTGGCCTTCTTGTCCAGGAGAACACATTGCTGTTCCACAGAGAACTTATTGTACACTAGGACTCCAAGGTCACTCTCTATGGACCTGTTTCCCAGCAGGCCAATCTCCAGTCTGTCCTGGTGCAGGGTGTTGTTCCTCCTCAGGTGCATGATGCTACACTTGCCCATGTTGAATTAGTTCCTCTGAAGAGGAGATGTGGCACGTGAGATGTTCACAATGAATGCCCAGGAGGTTTTTGTGGCATCTGTATACATGACTGCTGTGCCTTTGTTTCTACTGGGCATCCTTCACTGTGCAAACCTTGGCTTCCTGCACAGCTTTGACTTTGAGCTCACTAGGCCAGTTCTAGTGTTCTCATGCAAGTGCTTCCCATCCCAGCCAGATCTCACTGAAGTTGATTCCTGTAATAAAGGTGTCACTGGTTTGATTTAGTAATTGTATTGGTGCTTGCTGCTGATGACCAGGCTCTCTTGGAGAGGCTTAGTGCAGAGCAGGAATTAATCCAGACCATACAAAGAGCTATAAAATGGAATCCTGTCCAGAACATAATTAATCAGACAATGCTTTAGGTTGAGAGGGACCTTTGAAAGTCGTCCACTCCAATCCCCTGCACTCAGCAGGGACATCCACAACCAGAGCAGATTACTCACAGCCCCAAACACCCTGACCTGCAATGGTGCCAGCCATGGGGCAGCTCCCACCTCTCTGGGCAACCTGGGACAGGCTCTCCCCACCCTCAGTGTCCAACATTTCTGCCTTCTCTCCACTCTCAATCTCCTTCTTTCAGTTCAAATCATCCCCCCTTGTCCTGCCACAACAGGCCCTGCTCAAAATTTGCTCAAAGCTTTCTGCTGGGCACTGCAAGGCCTCCAGGTCTCCCTGCAGCCTTCTCCTCTGCAGGCTGAACAAGCCCAACTCTCCCAGCCTGGCCTCACAGCAGAGGGCTTCCAGCCCTGCCAGCATTGCTGTGGCCTCCTCTGGCCCTGCTTCAACAGGTCCCTGTCTGTGCTGTGCTAAGGACTCCAGAGCTGGCCCCAGCACTGCAGGGGTAGGGTGGGATGAGTCTCAGCAGAGCACAGCAGAGAGGCAGAATCCACTCCTTCAACCTGCCTGCCACAAGGCATCAGAAGAGAAGACTCCTTAGTCATGCTTGAAATGCAAAGCTTACATCTTAGGATGTGAAAGAGATAAGCAAGGCAGAGGCTCCTCAGAAAGGTTCTCCTTCATTTGATCTTTCTGGATTAGAGCAGCTGGAGGGTTCCTTCTCTGAGTCCAAAGCCATCACAGGTTATGGGTGGTGGATGTGACAACAGTGTCACATGAAGTGAGTTGTGTATTAGTTCATAGTGGCCTTAGCTTTAAGGTGCTTGATGAGAGTGGCTGTAAGGGTCCTACCTCCAGAAAAGGAAGGAAGTTCATTCACTCATCCAGTCAAACACTGGGCCAGTTCTTTCATACCGGATTGAGCTATTCCGTTACACAAACGTCACATCTGAAGTGATCAGGTCAGCTTAGGGCTGCCCACAACATGTAGGTTTATTTCAAGGGGATACTGGGCAAGAGTTTGGAAGAGAAGCCCTCTGGAAGCTCTGAAATACTTATAACTGGCCCAAGAAGCTACAGATCATGGAATTGTAGAATTGCTTGGATTGGAAAAGTCCTCCAAGATTACCCAGTTCAAACCGGCAATGGCCACCAAACTACGGCCCCAGGTGCCATGGCCACAGCTTTCTGGAACACCTCCAGGCATGGGGACTCCACCAGCAACCTGGTCAGCCTGTGCCAATCCCTGACCACTTTCGCAGCAAAGAAATGTTTCCTCCTCTCCAACCTAAGCCTCCTCTGGCACAATTTCAGGCCATTTCCTCCTCTCACCTGAGACTAGGGAGCAGAGCCAAATCCCCACCTCACTGCAGCCTCCTCTCAGGGAGCTGTAGAGAGCAATGAGGTCTCCCCTCAGCCTTCTCCACACTGAACACCCCCAGCTCCTCCCCAGCCCTACTCTCCAGACCCTTCCCCATCTTTGTTTCCCTTCTCTGCATCTGCTCCAGACCCTCAGTGTTCTTCAGGGGGCGAGGGACCCAAAACTGAACGCAGCACTCAAAGCGTGCCCTCGGCAGTGCCCAGGCCAGAGGCACAATCTCTGCCCTGCTCCAACTGGCCACACCATTGCTGCTCCAGACCAGGCTGCTGGTGAGCTTTTTGGCCACTTGGGCACACACTGCTAGCTCATCTTCGGCTCCTGCCAACCAACAGCCTCAGGCCACTCTGCCCCGAGCCTGGAGCCTTCCTGGGGTTGTTGTGACTCAAGTGCAGGACCCAGCACTTGGCCTGGATGAGCCTCATCTCAATGGTCTCAGCCCATGGATCCAGCCTGGCCAGGTCACCCTGCAGAGGCTCCCTGCCCTCCAGCAGTTAGGCTGCCTCAATCCCCTCACCCAGGTCATTGATCAAGATGTTAAACAGAACTGGCCCCAGCACTGAACTCCAGGGAGCATCACCTGTGACCTTAGCTCCATTCCTCACCACTCTTTGGACCCAGGCATTTTGCTATCATTTTCCCCACCACAGCCTGTGGCAGTCCAAGCCATGAGCACCTCCTGAGGTGCTTCCCACCAGCACTGCCATGGGGTACTGCCATAAACAGAAATGGCTCCACAACCTCTTTCAGCCTCTGTTAGCGGTAGATGCAGGGCCCACAAGGAGAAGAAACCCTGGCTCTCAGCTCTGGCTTCAGGATGCCTGTAGTGGCTCAGAGCTAGCCAGCTCTAAATGTTTAATAAGCCACAACAACATGTACCAGTTTTGTACCCTCAGTCAGATAGTTTTTCACTCTGCAAGATCAGTAGGAGAGAATTAATTATTCATGGTAAACCAGCTGCAATCAGCCTGACAGCTCCTCACCCTGCACAGCTCAAAGCAATTCCAGTACTGAGCCAAGAGACAGAGCTTTAGAGGAACTACACTGGGAATCAAATCCCTGAAGGTGCTCTTAATACTCTCACAGCTGCCCTGTCTGCCCTGCTCTCCTCAGCACAGTCACTCTGGTGGCAGCAGCAGAGGATATGCCATGGGCAGGCTTAGGAACTGCAACAATGCTCAGCTTGAGAAATGATCCAGAGGATTTCTTACAGAGCTGCCCCCATGTAGCTCCTGTCTGGCTCTGATGACCAACATGATCTCCTTCTCTGCCCAGGTGACCTTTCTGCTGGATGGGAGCAGGCTGCAGATGTTCTTTAACTGGACTTTAGTGAAGCCTTGGGCACAGCCCCACAGCATCCCCCTGGAGGAACTGACTGCTCATGGCTTTGCTTGGTTAAATACTGACTGCTGGTCAAGCCCAAAGAGTGGTTGAGGAGGGAGCTAACCCCAGCTGGTGACTGGTCACAGGTGGTGCTCCCCAGGGTTCAGTGCTGGGGCTAGTTCTGTTTAACATCTTGATCAATGACCTGGATGAGGAGACTGAGGCAGCCTCAGTCAGTTTGCAGAGGACACCAAATTGGGTGGCAGCATTGATCTGCTGGAGAGTAGGGAGGCTCTGCAGAGGGACTTGGACATGATGGATCAGTAGACTGAAGCCAATGTCATGGGGTTCAAGAAAGCCACCTTCTGTGTCCTGCTCTTATGTAACACCAACCCCATGAAGGCCCCAGGCTTGGGGTAGAGTGGCTGGAAACTGCCCAGCAGAAAAGGACATGGGAGTGCTGACTGGCAGCAGCTGAAGACCATCCAGCAGTGTGCTCAGGTGGCCAAGAAGGCCGACAGCAGCCTGGCCTGGATCAGCAATGGTGTGGTCAGCAGGAGCAGGAATTGTGCCCCTGGACTGGGCACTGGTGAGGCCACAGCTTGAGTTCAGTTTTGGGCCCTCACTCCCTGAAGGATATTGAGGATCTGGAGCAGGTGCAGAGAAGAACAACAAAGGTGGGGAAGGGTCTGGAGAAGAGGGCTGGGGAGGAGCAGCTGAGGGAGGAGAAGCTGAGGGAGCTGGGGGTGTTCAGTGTAGAGAAGAGGAGCTGAGAGGAGACCTCATTGCTCTCTATAGCTCCCTGAGACGAGGCTGGAGCCAGGTGGGGGTTGGGCTCTTCTTGGAAAGGAAAAAGAGATAGAATGAGAGGAAAAGGCCTCAAGTTGCCTGAGGGGAGGGTTAGGTTAGGTAGGGCAGGGACACCTCCCTCCAGCCCAGGTTGCTCAAGGCCCCTACAGCCTGGCCTTCAACACCTCCAGGGAGGGGACATCCACAGCCTCCCTGGCCAACCTGGGCCAGTGTCTCCCCACCCTCACACTCAACAAGTTCTTTCTCATCTCCACTCTCAGTCTCCCCTCTCCCAGCTCAAAGCCATTATCCCTCATCCTGGCACTCCCAGCCCTTGTCCAAAGTCCCTCCCCAGCTCTTCTGGAACACCTTCAGGTACTGGAAGGATGCTCTGAGGTCTGCTTGGAGCCTTCTCTTCTCCAGGCCTAGCAACCCCAACTCTCCCAGCCTGTCCCCACAGGGGAGGTTCTCCAGCCCTCTCATCACCTTGTTGACCTCCTCTGGACCCTCTCCAGCACCTTCAGGTCCTTCTTGTGCTGGGGCACCCAGAGCTGAAGGCAGTGCTGCAGATGTGGTCTGAGCAGAGCAGAGGGGCAGAATCCTCTCCCTGTGCTGCTGCTCTCCCTGCTCTGGATGCAGCCCAGGGTGTCTGGAGATTCTGGTTAGTACTCCATAGCAGGTCCTTTTATGACACAGCTCCTCACAGGCTGATTGATTGGTTTGTCACCAGCAGGCACAGACAGTTGGATGTTTTGGGGGAGTTATAAAAAAAACTTTTTGGCATTTCTGCCTGTTTAGGCTTTGCAGCAGCTGCAAGCACCATAGAGTGGGAAAGGCTGTTTGTGGAAGTCCTTTGGTTTATTTGCTCTTTCACAGTGTTGTAGCTGTCATCTGCTGCTGGCATAGACTGAGGAATTTCCCTCCAAGCTGCCCACCAGAGAAGAGAGATGTCTGTTGGCCTTGTGTGGTGTTGGTGTCGCTATCTGCTGCCTCCTCCTCCATCACATGGACTTTCATGATCCATGGAGATACTTGACTGACAAATGACCAAACAGGAACTGAAACGCCCAGACAGCAGCTCAAGCTATTTGCAATGGCAATGATCTTTTAGTGCTGTGAGTCAGAAGTGGAGATCAGCTGCTCTGTGTGCTCCAGAAACATCAGTCAGCTGGAACAGGCATGAACATGCTCCATGCCCTTACAGCCCATGGCTGGTTTGTTTTGTCTGCCCTCCACACCAGGATTTCTCCAAGGTGTCTGCTTGCTTTCACACTCAGGAATGTTTCCTGCGAGGAGAGGCTAGGAGCCCTGTGGCTGGTTAGTCTTGAGAGAAGGCTGAGAGGGGATCTGACCAGGGGAGAAAGATCCTTGCACATGAGCTGGCAGGGCTTGTTGGAAGGGCTTTAAACTAGGCTGGAAGGGGGAATGGGTTAAACACAGCAGTACTAGAGATGAACCAAAGGAGGCTGAGTGTGTTAGGCCAGAGATAGGGGGAAAATCAGCAGCCTAGCTGAAGTGTATGTACACCAATGCATGCAACATGGGTAATAAAAGGAGCTGGAAGCCTTGGTGCAAGAGGCAAACTATGATGTTGTCACCATCACAGAGACGTGGTGAGATGACTCACACAACTGGATTGCTGTAATTGATGGCTACAGACTCTTCAGGAGAGATAGATGAGGGAGAAGAGGGGCAGGAGTGGCCCTGTATATCAGGGAGGCACTGGACATCATGGAAGAAGAGATTAAGGATGATCAGGTAGAATCTCTGTGGCACAGCAGAGCACTGCCCCACTAGAGGTTTGAATGGGGTGCGAAATGTGGCAGGGCGCACCCAAGTCCACTGCTCCACTGAAGGTGTGAATGGGGCAGGAAACAGTCTTCCTCCCTCCCCACCTCTGTCACCGGAGGTTTGGAATAGGTGTGAAGTGCCTTCTCCCACCCTCCGTGGGCTTGAACAGGGAAGGAACAAATCACCCCAGTATATATATGGCAACTGGACAGATTGGAGAAGGACCTGCACTCAGACCTGCACTGGGACTTGCACTGGGACCTGAACGGACCTGAACATGGACCTGAACATGGACCTGGAGACAGACCTTGCACAAACCTTGCAGAGACTTTGAGCCAGACCTTGAAGAGCATCCTGGCTTCTTGCTGAAGGACCTGCCTCTAATGGTAAACTGCAGACATTTGTGGGAATACCACGGAGCATCCTGGCTTTCCCCTGCCTTGCTTCACGATGGTGGCTTCATGAAAGCTGTGCGATCTTGGACTTTGGCAGGCACTGGACTCTGGACGCTGCCATGAAAGAGACAGTCTCCCATTGCTAAGTAGGGCAAAGCTGTCTTATGCCCAAACCTTTTCCAAATTTTCTGATTTTTCCTGAATTACCTGAAAAGGCATCCTTGTGAAGATTTTTCCCGAAGTAATTAGAACCCAAACTTAAACCAATTTACACATAGATTGTGGGTGGGGCTTTTGGAAATTATAAAAGCTACATAATTTATAATTCCTGCCTCTTCAGTCCCCCACAATCAATTCAATCCCTGTGGGTAAGAATTAGGGGGAAGGCCAACAAGGCTGACATCCTGGTTGGAGTCTGTTATAGACCACCCAACCAGGAAGAAGGGGTTGATTTATTATTCTTTAAGCAGCTGGAGGCTGCCTCAAGATCACTTGCCCTTGTTCTTGTAGGTGACTTTAACTTGCCAGACATCTGCTGGGAATTTAACGCAACAGAGAAGAAACAGTCTAGAAAGTTTCTAGAGTGCATGGAGGATAGCTTCTAAACCCAGCTGTTACATGAGCCTATCAGGGGTGCAGCCCTGCTCGACCTGCTGTTCACAAATAGAGAAGGGCTGGTAGGAGATGTGGTGGCTGTAGGTTGCCTGGGGTCCAGTGATCATGAAATAATAGAGTTTTCATTACATGGTGAAACCAGGAGGGGCATCAACAAAACCTCCACGCTGGACTTTTGAAGGGCAGACTGAAGTTATTTAAGGAGCTAACTTGGAAAGTTCCTTTCGAAACAGCCCTTAAGGACAAAGGGGTCCAGAAGGCTGGACCTACTTCAAGAAAGAACTCTTGAAGGCACAGGAATAGGCTGTGCCAGTGCTCCAGAAGGCGAGCCGATAAGGGAGACAACTGGACTGGATGGGCAAGGAGCTTCTAAAGCAATTAGGGAGAAAAAAGAGGGCATATCACCTTTGGAAAAAAGGGGAGGTATCCCAGGAAGAGTTTAAAGACATTGCCAGGTCTTGTAGGAAAAAAATTAGAGAAGCAAAAGCCCACTTAGAATTTAGACTAGCCACTGCTGTAAAGGGGAACAAGAATTGTTTCTATAAATATATTAATGGCAAAAGAAGGGGCAAGGACAACCTCCACTATTTACTGGATGTGGAGGGGAATATACTAACAAAAGATGAGGAAAAGACAGAGGTACTCAAGAGCTTCTTCACCTCAATTTCCAATAGTGGAACAGATTGTCTTCAGGACAACTGGCATCCCGAACAGACAGAGGGAACTAGAGACCAGTATAGTCCCACTGTAATCCAAGAGGAAGCAGTAAGGGACCTGCTGAGGCACTTGAATCCTTGCAAGTCCATGGGACCAGATGGGATCCATCCTAGGGTGCTGAGAGAGCTGGGAGATGATCTGGCCAAGCCACTCTCTATCATCTATCAATGGTTCTGGCTCATTGGAGAGGTCCCTGAAGACTGGAAGCTTCCAGTGTTACGTCCATCCACAAGAAGGGCTGGAAGGAGAAACTGGGGAATTACAGACCTGTCAGCCTGACCTCAGTGCCATGCAAGGTTATAGAACAGGTCATCTTGAGTGCAATTACACAGCACCTACAGGGTGGCCAAGGGATCAGGTCTGGCCAGCATAGGTTTAGGAAGGGCGGGTCCTGCCTGACCAACCTGATCACCTTTTATGATCAGATTACCTGCCTGGTGAATGTGGGTATGGCTGTGGGCTTCAGCAAAGCCTTTGACACTTTCTGCCACAACAAGCTCCCAGCAAAGCTGGCAGCTTGTGGCTTGGTGTAAAGGTTTAAGCCCACCTGGGACCGCCTGCCTCTTCCCAAGGAATGGTTTGACCCTTTTCCCAGGTGTCATGGTTAGACACTCCCACTTCCTGCTAGGATTTGGGCTATAAAAGGGGGGACCCAGTTTCCCCTCCTCCCCTC
>VWZI01009203.1:20535-41364 GCA_013396835.1 Psilopogon haemacephalus
GTCCCAAAATCCTAGCAGGAAGTGGGAGTGTCTAACCATGCAACCTGGGAAAAGGGTGAAACCATTCCTTGGGAAAAGACAGGGGGCGCCAGGGGGGCTTAACCCTTCACACCTTCAGAACCAAAGCTATCGAACTCAGCCTTGGGACTCAATTGCCTGTCGCAGTTCTATTTTTTCCTTTCTCCCCTTCTCCCTGGTCTCTGTACCCTTCTCCCTCATTCCCCATATCCTGAAGTTTGTCTCCCCTTTCTCCCACCTTCTGTAAAAGAACCCTTTCCCTCCTATTTGTTGTTAAAGTTTTATACCCTTTTTTACTTCCAAATCGCTTTGAGTTTTTATTGGGCTTTTGGGCTTGAGGTAGCCAGCCTTAACCCAATACACTTGGGCAGATCCACTCTGAAATGGGTCAAGAACTGTCTGGAGGACTGTGCCAGCGAGTTGGGAGGGTCCCATCTCACATCAGCAGCTCCCGATGCTGGAGACGGTGTAGAGACAGGCAAAAATCCAGGAAAAATGGCATGTGAGTGGCCGCACGGCTGGGTGGAGGCTGAAAATGTGACAACAACTGAATCCAGTGCAGGGAGCATCTGTGGTCAGGGCCTGGGCAGCTTGGGAAGCGGCTGTGCCTGTGCTGGGAAATGGGGAGACATGGAGGAGCTTGGCTGCCACCAGCGGTTAACTGGCTCAGCTGGTGGGACCCTGCGTGGAACATCCCTGCCCGGCTACTGCATGGGGAGGCTTTCCTCTGTAGAAACTGCAGCTGCTGTTAGAGCCGCTGGTGCCAGAGTCCGAGAAGGCAAAAAACCCGAATAAATGCCTGGCGTACGGCTGCACAGCATGTCACTGCTCCACTCAGCAGAACTCATGACTGGCAGGCTGTGAGTGGGTGCAGAAACTGAAAAAGGCTGCTGCAGCGGTGTAGCAGCCATGGCAGTGAATGGACCTGGCGCTTTGTTCTGTAACGCAAACACTATTTTTTATTCTGTCCTTACTAGCTCCCTTTTTAAGCATACGATCCTTTCCCTGTATTTATTAAATTCATCTAACCCCTCTATAGCACATGCTGCCAGAACTGCAACTGGATTGCAAGGAGTCTGGAGCAGTTTCTCAGCAATCTTTGACAGGTTCCTTCCATAATTTTCTGCCCATTCCAAATCTGATACTATTAATTCATAACCAATAACCAATAATGTGTAATACCTTCTCCATGGAACATCCTGTCCATGATGCCATTTGTTTTGATTATTAATAATTTATTTTGAGTTATTAATAATACTTTAAATTAATATTATTTTAAAAAAATATTAATATTTTAAACTTCAGGAAAATTCGCTGAGATTCTTTGGATGTTTGGTTGACAAGAGGCAATTGCACAAAGGGTATTTATAAACACAGAATTAAACAGCTTAAACAGTTTAAGCAGTCAGAACTTGGGAAATAGGAACCAGATAACAGGGAAAATTCTAAGCATGCCTATGGAGTCTTAGCATGTACTCACTGGTATGATAAATACAAAGTTTCCCAGTAGAGGAGGAGGAAAAAGTTGCCTTGACTCTAGGTTGCTGATGGAAGCTGCACGACACACTGCAAACATGTGGCCACCATGCTGCGAATAGACCTCCAGTCCTGGTGGAAGGCAGCAGGAAAAGGGTACAACGGCTCTAAATCACCCCCTTAAATACACTATTTTGAAAGTGAAACTGGCGAATAGGCATTAGGGTCCATTTTTTGGCCAATGAATTCAAAGTCCTGTGCCTAGCTGTCCACCCCTGCACTTGAGGGGCAGCACAAGACACTTGACTTGGTTATGTGTCAAGTACATAGCTCTCGGGGCTTTGTTGGGGCCAAACCCTCCATTGTTCTGCTCACACCCATCAACTCCCGGACCTGCAACAGGAGGAGGAGAACAGGGGTTTGAACTCATTTGGCAGGATTTATGCCCTTCCAGGACAGGATGTTCAGCCTGAAGAGGAGGCTCAGGGGTGAGCTCATTGCTGTCTACAACTACTTGAAGGGAGGTTGTAGCCAGGTGGGGTTGGTTTCTTCCCCCAGGCTCCCAGCAACAGAACGAGGGGACACTGTCTCAAGGTGTGCTGGGGATGTACAGGCTGGATGTTAGGAGGAAGTTCTTCACAGAAAGAGTGATTGGTATTGGAATGTGCTGCCCAGGGAGGTGGTGGAGTCATCATCACTGGAGGTGTTCAAGAAAGGACTGGATGGAGCACTTAGTGCCATGGTCTAGTTGATTGGATAGGGCTGGGTGCTAGGTTGGACTGGATGATCTAGGAGGTCTCTTCCAACCTGGCTGATTCTATTCTATTCTATTCTATTCTAATTCTATTCTGTAAATGTATCTGAAGGG
Source organism: Psilopogon haemacephalus (assembly GCA_013396835.1). Classification (NCBI taxonomy): domain Eukaryota; kingdom Metazoa; phylum Chordata; class Aves; order Piciformes; family Megalaimidae; genus Psilopogon; species Psilopogon haemacephalus. The sequence continues at coordinate 22,898 of VWZI01009203.1, forward strand.
TGGGTGTCAGGGTGAAGGCACCAGGCTCTTGTCAGTGGTGCCCAGGGACAGGACGAGAAGCAATAGATACAGGATGGAATGCAGAAGGTTCCATCTCAACATGAGGAGAAAAATCTTTGGTGTGAGAGTGCTGGAGGCCTGAAGCAGGCTGCCCAGAGGGGGTTGTGAAGTCTCCTTGTGTGGAGACTTTCAAAACTGTGTTGGTTTGAGCTAATTGGAGAATTCGAGTGAGAAATTAAACACTGTGTCACTTCCCCCAGTTTGACTGAGAGAGAAGAAAGAAGGTTGTTTTGAGAATGTTCCCAAAACATCCAGATAAGCCAGTGTGCTTGCGCAGTCAGTCGGCTCTGGGTCCATGCAGGCTTCAGCAGCTTCTTTCCTTTGTTCTCTGCCTTTGAACTAATTCAGAGTAAAATCACTAAAACCATTCATTCCTTCCTGCCACTAATCTTTCCGACCGATCTTCAGCTTATCTGCAACATCATCAAGTGGTGAGATAAAGCTGGGGGGAAGGGGAAAGGTGGTAGGGGGGTTTGGTTTCCCTCTCTTGGGGATTTTGGTCTCCAGGAGGGGTGTGGTGTCTGTATTCCTTTTTTACTGTATATTTCTGTAAATATCTGTTATATCTTGTAAATATTTGCTTGTATATTTGCATTGCTGTAAATATAAAGCTTCATTTATTAACTTCCAGTGTGTTTTTCTGAGTTTTAGCTGTGGTTTTAAAAGGTGGGGGGGCAGGTCACTGCAAACCCACTACAAAAACCCACATGGATGTGTTCCTGTGTGGCCTGCCCTGGGTGATCCTTCTCTGGCAGGGCGGTTGGACTGGATGATCTCTGGAGGTCCCTTCCAAGCTCTAACGTTCTGTGAGTCTGTGATTATTACTCAGACACTGGCCCAGGTTGCCCAGAGAGGTGGGAAATGCCCTGGAGCCATTGCAAGTCGTTTGGGACTGTGAGCAACCTGCTCTGGTAGGGGATGTCCCTGCTGACTGCAGAGGAATTGGGCTGGATAAGCCTTAAAGGTCCATTCCTACCCAAACCAGTCTGAGATTCCAATTATATTGATATCAGTTATGCTGTGCCATCATAGGATCAGAGAATCACAGACAGATTTGGGTGGAAAGGGACCTTTAAAACTCATCTAGTCCAGGTCTCTGCAGTTTTGGGCTCCTCACTCCAAGAAGGACATTGAGGTGCAGGGACATCTGCAGTTAAAGCAGGTTCCTCAGATGTCATTGCATGGATTCTTCTTGTTTTCTAAAGCATTCACCACTGTGTGACTAAAGCAGAAAGAAGATCTTTTGGTATGGAGTTTGACCATCACCAAGCTCCACAGAAATGGGGCATTTGGGCTCCTTACAAGTTCCAGAGGATGAAATAATTTTCTTGCAACAGCAAGAAAATGAGGAATTTACAATTCAGCTTAACTGGCCTGAGCGTTCCTCAATTCTGTTTCTCCACTAGCATGAAAAGTTAATAAAAAATAAAAGTTTCTTGCTGTATACAATACAAAGTTGTATGTGCAGGGCTGTGGTGTACTGGGAGTGGCCTGGTGTTGGTTGGGCACGAAGTGGGAGACATGGGGTGAAGAGCTGGGAGAGCTTCTCAAGTCACAAGTCTCCAGGGAGACCTTCTAGCTGCCTTCCAGGATTTGAAGTGGGCTCCAGAAGAGCTGGAGAGGGACTCTTTACAAAGGCATGGAATTACAGGGGGTGACGGCTTCAAGCTGGAAGCAGCTAGATTTAGATTGGACATTAGGAAGAAATTCTTCCCCATGAGGGTGGTGAGGCACTGGAACAGGTGTCCCAGAGAAGTTGTGGAGCCTCCAAGCCTGGAATTGTTCAAAGACAGGTTGGATGGAACCTTGAGCAACTAGGTTCAGTGGGATATGACCCTGCCCATGGCTGGGAGTTGGAGCTGGATGGTCTTTTAAGGGACATTGTGGAGAGGTTGGAGCTGGTCTCTTCTCACAGGTAGCTGGAGACAGAACAAGGGGGAATGGCCTCAAGCTGATACTGGGTAGGTTTAGATTGGACATTAGGAAAAAGTTTTTCACGGAGAGAGTGGCCAGGCACTGGAATCAGCTGCCCAGGGAGGTGGTGGAGTCATCCACCCTGGATGTGTTTAAGGGTAGTTTGGATGTGGTGCTTGGGGATATGGTTTAAGGTGAATTTTATAGAGTAGGGTTATAGGTTAGACTTGGTGATTCTAGGGGCTTTGCCAACCTGGATGTTTCTGTGTGTGTGTGGTTCTGTGTGCCTCTCAACCCAAACCTCTGCAACTGTGTTGCGGGGTGCAGCAGCCACTAGGTGCCAGTGCCGGTTTGCAGCAGCTCCAGCTCCCTGCTCCAGGGACTCAAAGCCTGGGACAAAAGTTCTCCAGGAATTCGGACAGCTTTCTCAGTGCTGTTAAATACAGCACTGCTCATCACAGCTGCTTTCCTCTCTTTTCGTCTGCTCTCCTGCCTTCTAGACCTATTGGTGCCTTGTGTACGCACTCAGGAGCTGAGCAAAGCGCCACCTTTGGGTGTTTTTTCCTCTGTGTTGTGGGACATAAACTACAATGAACTTGAGAAGCTTTTCTGTGTCTGCAAGGCTGAACCACCTAGCAGAGCTCCTTTGTAAGACTTGACCGTGCCACACCTCACCTGCTGCATATCATGTTAACCCTCCCAAGGTTCCTGATGTTTTTTTGAGAATCAGTTTTGGGCTTCTCACTCCAAGGACACTGAGGTGCTAGAGCAGGTGCAAAGAAGTGCAACAAAGGTGGGGAAGAGTCTGGAGAAGGCAGCTGGGAAGGAGCAGCTGAGGGAGCTGGGGGTGTTTAGTGTAGAGAAGAGGAGGCTGAGGGGAGAGATCATTGCTCTCTACAGCTCCCTGAGAGGATGTTGAAGCCAGGTGGAGTTGATCTTTCCCAAGGAAAAAATTAAGGATGAGAGGAAATGGCCTCACCTTGTGCCAGGGGAGGTTTAAGTTGGACAGCAGGAACCATTTCTTCCCCAAAAGGGTTGATCAAGGCCTGATCCAGGCTGCCCAGGACAGTGGTAGTGTCCCCATCTCTAGAAGACTGAAAAGCTGTGAAACTGTGGTGCTGAGGGCCATGGTGATTGAGCAGTGCTGGATTCAGGGTTGGACTCAAAAATCTTGTATTGGGTTTATGCCAGCTACCACTAAGCCCAAAAGCCCAATTAAAAAAAACCTCAATCCGATTTGGAAGTAAAAAAAGTATAAAACTTTAACAATAAATAGGAGGGAAAAGGTTTTTTTTTTACAGAAGGTGGGAGGAAAGGGGAACCAAAATACAGGGTAGGGAAAATAAGGGGGAAAAAATACAGAAGCTGGGGAGAAAAGGAAAAAGGGGAAACAAAATACAAATACAACCCATGGAAGGCAATTGAGTCCCAAGGCTGAGGTGGATGGTTTTGGTGTTGGATGGAGGCAGGATGTAGGAATTTGATGAAAAGCAGTTAGTGTTCCAAATAAAAATGGTGGTGCTCTCCACAAAGTGGCAGGGAGCACATGGTGGTCTGGCAGCAGAAGCAGCAGAGTAGTCGCTCAGGCAGCCAGGACGAGAAGAAGCCAGGTCCTAGCAGGAAGTTGGAGTGGCTAACCATGACACCTGGGAAAAGGTCAGACCACCCCTTGGGAGGAGTCAGAGGGTTCCCAGGCGGGCTTAACCCTTTATAGATCTCAAAGGTCTTCTTCAACCAAAACTATTCTATTCTGAATTGGGGTCTTAGCTGAGGCACTGGAGGGAAAGGGGAGAGCAAGCCTGTGAGACTTGATGCAGTTGTTTAGGGTCAGACTGCTGCTGTGGTTGTGTGGAGCTGTTCGCATGTGTCCCACAGAGGCTGTCTGTGTGTGTCCTGTCTGCAGGGCCACCAGCAGCTGTGCAACCTACCTATAGGTCTGACACATGGGGAAGAAAACCTTATAACCCACAAGGTAATAACACCGGTATGTTTATTAAGCACGCTGGTGCACACGGGATCTCTCCACCAAAGAAAGTGTACACCCTGGGTCCCAACCTTGCGGTTCATATGTTGTTACTTATTACATATTCATGAGAGTTCCAGGGAAAATTTATGCATATACAAAGTACTTATGAGAGGTATTTTATGTCTACCTGCCCACAGTCCTTATCTTTTGCACAGGCGGGTGCTACCCTGGTGGTGTTCTTTGGGGTTCTAGGGATGAAGGCCAGCTGTGTTCCTTGTGCTGCCCTCTTGGTTTCAAAATGTGCTGAGCTGTGGAGCTTATCACTGAGCCCAAGCTGCTAGGTCGGTTCTGGACAGTTTCAGTGTCTTTGTAGGCGCTTTGCTTCCTTTATCTTGATGTCTCTGGCTTCCAGGGTCTCTTTAAGAGTGGTTTCCTTATCTCAATGCCTCTGGGTGGGCAGATATTTTGCGGCTCGTCCTTTGTGAGTTTTAGGTGTGCAGATACATAGAGTTATATGATTGCAAAGGTATTTCTACTTCTAAGCCCCATCAGCACCTGTGCAACCTAGCTGGGGCCAGGCTGACTCTCAGGCAGCTGGTGACTGACAGTGATTTGACGTCCCTGACTGGACCACTCTTCCCAGGTGTTTGTTTTAATTTCCCAAAAAAGGAAAACAGAGGGACATGTGGGAACAAAATTTAGAGGTAAATCTCCAAGCACGGTGCAGTTAATGGAGGGACACAAGCCTTGGGAACAGACTACTAAAGGGAAAAATACTGACAGAGCTCTTAAAAGGTCATAATGACCTTACATACGGTGCTGGGGGCATTGAAAAAAGGAACTAAATGATGATTGCAACATTAGGGCCCTTTCTTTTGTCTTGGGCTCTGGTTAAGGTGTGAGTCCACGTGGGGTTCATGAGGCTGTATGTGTTTGACCAATCCCAGTATTGAGAGTGTCACGTGGACACTTAAGTTAGCCAATGGTTAAATGACACATGTTTATGGTAACTTATATAAGTGGTGCTTTCTGCGCAATAAAGTGACAATTAGCTTGCATCAAGCTGTGTCACATCTCTCAATCGCTGCAAATGGTGACCCCCATGTGATGGGGAAGATGAACAGCTAAGCGGTGTGTCCTGTAGTCGATCCCACAGAACTTTGAGCTGCTGAAAGGAAGCAGGAATTGGCCCGCCTGATCAATCCCTCCAGTTGTGACAGATGAACCGTGGGTAAAACATGGGGAATCAAGCTTTTTCCTCAGGGAGAGATGTTTATGAACTTATGAAAGAACTCCCTAAAGAAAACGGCAAAGAAATTTTGGGCCGTGACCTTGAAACAATTTATAAGTGGGTACAGGTGAAGATCCTTGATGTTACTGCCTCTAATATCTTTAGAACAGAACTTTGGGACCATGTGGGGGTATGGCTCTGGGATGCAGCCACAATGGGGAATGCAGAGGCTCAGCGCTTGCTCTCTTTCTGGCAAACTATATTTGAAATGCTTGAAGTATAGAAGGGGACGCCAGGATTTACTCCTAAAGAGGACCAGGGCCCCCCGTCTTGGGAGAGTCAGGGCTCCCCATCCTCCTTGCCACCTCCAGCGCCATCGTTGCCGAAACCACACGTAAAGACTTTGCTTGCGTACGCAGCTGAATACCCCCAGAAGATGATCCCTTGGAACCGGGTCCTATCGATCCGGTACGGGAGTGTCCTGGTATGGGGTGACAAACACCCTAGAATTGGTCCAATCCCTGGGCTCTCTCCTCCACCTAGGGTCCAAGGTCCAGTAGGGGTTGAGGGGTGGGGGCACCCCACGTGGCCCTGGGAGCTAGGGATACCTCGGGCGGCATGCATGCGTGGAGCTTTTTGAATCAATTGGCCAGCTTAAGAATGCTGAGTGCCTGTTGGTCAGCTTCACACGCCTCCTAGGGTATTTAAGGGGGGGCACAGCGACCGTTAGTGCTCTTCTTCCGCTCTTCCTCACTCTCCTCACTCACCGTCGTCTCCCGCCGTGGCTGAGAAGAGCCCAGCCACGTGCACAGCGACAGGCAGCAGGCAGCGAAGCATAGCAACGAGGACAGAGAAGCGGGAAGGCTGATCCCCTTCTCTTCTCTCTCTCTCTATTTCCCTGTTCCGGGCTAAGTCGGGTTTTTTTTCATTCTTCCCCCCACCTTGGGTCCGGGAAGGAGCGTGTTTTTTTTCCCTCGCGCCTCACAGGCATTTTTATAGGCGCGGTTGGGATTTATTTTGTATGTAGCCTCTCTGTTTCCTAAGTTCTCATTGTTAAACTGTTGCACCTGGCGTTTGAACAAATGTGTGCATTTGTTTCTGCTGACCGGAACCCAAAAGAACCTTGGGGGGGTACCAGGACCCCCTCATTCCATGGGATATTGAGCCTAATTAAGCGTTATCCTGTCACAGGGAGCCAGACCTGTACCCCCCAGACCCTCATGACATATGGGCTTCTGTTAAATGGCAAGCTTTGAAAGACGGAGATATGGAGGTCGCTGCAGATTGTGGCCCCTGTATTATACCAGGGGAGGGGAGGAAACCCACGATGGGTAGCATTGTCTTTCCCGGTAATTAAAGAACATCACTGTATGGCTCATGAGCACGGGCTTTCCTCTCCCTATTTTGCTGCCTAATCAAAATCCTACCTTACTAGAAATGATTGAAGCATGTATCAGGATAGGTACGATGGAATATAAATATGAAGCCATGGCTGCAGCTTTTGCGGCCATTGTCATGGGATAGCACTAATTAAATGCAGTATCCCGTGGGACGAGGGGGTCCTAGTGCCCACCTCGAGGTTCTTTTAGGTTCCAGTCAGCAGAAACAGACGCGAATGTTGCTCGAATGCCAGGTGCAACAGTTTAACAATTAGAACTTGGGAAAACAGAGAGGCTACATACAAAATAGCTCCCGACATGCATACAAAATGCCCGCGAGGCACGAGGGCAGGGGGTGAAACACGCTTCTTCCCGAACCCGAGGGGTGGGGGGGAAGAAAGGAAACCGACTTAGCCCAGAATAGGAAAAATAAAAGAGGATACAGAGAGAGAGAAGGAGATTAGCTCTGCTACTTCTCTGGAGGGTTGCTATGCTTCGCTGCCTGCTGCCTGTTGCTGTGCACGTGGCTGGGCTCCTCAACAGCCATGGCGGGAGACGATGGTGAGCGAGGAGAGCGAGGAAGAGTGGAGGAAGAGCAACTAACGGTCGCTGTGCCCCTCCTTAAATACCCCCGGTGGTGTGTGAGGCTGACCAACAGGCACTCAGCATTCTTAAGCTGGCCAATTGGTTTAAAAAGCTCCACGCCTGTATGCTGCCCAAGGCATCCCTGGCTCCCGGGGGGCCACGTGGGGTGCCCCTGCCCCCTCAACTCCTACCGGACCTTGGATGGTAGGGGGAGGAGAGAGCCCAGAGGTTGGACCAATTCTAGGGTATGTGTCACCCCATACCGGGACAACCATGAAAAGCCTGACAAACATGGGAGTTTGCTCTGGTTGTGGTAAGCGGGGCCACCTTAAAAAAAATTGTCTGATAGCTAACAGCGCGGCCAAACCGCCCAGGGTTTGCCAGAAATGTCAAAAGGAGGGGGGCATTGTAGCACGCGACACCCTTCCTTTAACATGGAAAACAGACACTCCTGTTTGGGTGGATCAATGGCTCCTGGCATTAGAAAAACTCTGGGCACTTCAGGAGTTGGTTACAGAACAGCTCAAAAAAGGACACATTGTGCCTTTGACAAGTCACTGGAATTCTCCTATTTTTGTCATTAGAAAACAAATGGGCAAGTGGTGCTTGCTTCATGATCTCAGAAAAATTAATGATGTTATGGAAAATATGAGAAGCCTCCAGCCAGGGCTACCTTCACCTACAATGATACCACAACACTGGCATTTAACTGTTATTGATCTAAAAGACTGCTTTTTTAGCATCCCGTGGGATGCTCCTAAATTTGCTTTTTCAGTTCCAAACGTCAATATGCAACAACCATTACAGATATACCATTGGGTTGTGCTTCCACAAGGAATGAAATACAGCCCTACAATCTGCCAGTGGTATGAAGCAAAAATTCTTAATTCCTGTTAGAAATGCATTTCCTAGTGTTTTAGTGTACTATTACATGAATGATATCCTAGTACAAAGCCCAGAACTCATGAAGGAAGCCGTAGCCCTTGTTGTATCCACTGTGACTCAAACTGCATTTTGTGTAGCCCCTGAAAAGATCCAAAATGTACCACCCTGGAAATATTCTGGATGGAGGATATGGAATCAGACTATAGTTCCTCAGTCCCTAAAAATTAATGTGTATGTTAAAACACTTTATGATGCCAGGAACTAAAACTGGATTTGCCCTCTCTTAGGAATTTCTAATGCAGATTTAAGTCCTTTGTTTGAGCTATTGAAAGGCAACCCTGTGAAATATGCCATCATGATTCGTGTAATTATGGATAAAATATTAGGAGACAAATATGAGGACAGGTTATCATCTTTTGCTGGGACCTTGCATTACTGAGCTGACAAGGTGAGCAAACAAACCAAATAGGGCATGGAATTGAAAGTGGGATGTGATAAAGAGATATCTTGTGAAAGACAGTTGTATGTGTAGGCATAACTGTAAGTCAAATCGGCTGAAACCAGCTTGCTGCTAACCGCAAACAGTGATAAGTGATAAATAAGTAAAACCACGGATATGCCCTGAAGAGGATCATCTAGAAGAAACCTGAGGAAAACTGCTATCTCCTTCCACAGACCATCAGAAAGGGGAAAACGAAGGCCCTGAGAGACGGAGAGCATGTGCAGCCCAAGACTACACGTATTACAAGAATTAAGGTACATATATCCACCTTTTCTGAGAATAGTTTATGTATTAAAGTATGGAATATAACCTAAAACTAAAATTCCTGTTGTGTGCATTGTTGGTAGAGTGGAGACTCTCCGGCACACCCAGTGCTGCTTGCTTTCCTTTTGTATGCCAACCCTCTAATAAATTATATTTAGATTCAATTGGACTTGGAGACTTTATAACAAATTTGGTGACCCCCAGCATGATCCCTTGGCTCACCCAAGCTCCATCTGGACCTGGGGAGGCGCCCCACAATCGTGGCCCCGTAGTCCAGACAGTCTCGGGAACCAAAGGCATCATGAGGAAATAAAAAACAAGCAAGGAATGCGCTCCCTCAGAAACTGCTGTACAAATCACCCGTAATTTTTTGTGCACAAAGATGCAGGCGAAAACAACAGACTGTGAGTATTGTTTGGTTGGATGGATTGATTGAGTGTGTGACAGTGCGTGGCTGAGACGCAACTTAGTTGTGAAGTGAATGCAGAGTCTTTCTAACTGCGTTTCCAACATCCCAAAATGGGCTTGGCCAGTGAAAGAACAAAGTGAATGGACTTGGGAAAATCAACCTCGGGAAGCACCAGTCAGAACGGGCTAGGGATGAATTTAGATCCTTAGGCTTATGGGATCCACAGAGAGATTCCAGAGATATGGGCCAAGGAGGGAGTAAGACCTCAGGCTCAAGGGACCCATAGAGAGGTTCTAGAAATAAAACTGGAGGGAGCAACTTACCCGAGATACCTCAAGACAGTCCCCTGGGGTTAATGATCAAATATTGGCATACTTGGCCATCAGCAAAAGATAAAAGCAAGGAAAAAATGATTCAATATTGTATGGTGGACTGGACTAAAAAACAAATATGACCAGACCACCTTTTTTGGCCTCAGTTTGGGTCTTTTGATGATTGGATATGTCATGCACTAAATATCTATGTGACTAGTGAAAAAACCTTTAGTCAGGAAGAAAGCGACTACATGTCACTATGGCAGGGATCCTTGGTGGCTGTAAATTTACATGTCTTAAAAGGCAAAAAGAAGGAGAAGATTTGGGAACCATTGGATAATCTTCCAACCACTTATGAATGGGAAGAAAAAGTGGCAGAAAATCCACCTGTAAATCCTACTGCCCCACCACCATCACCGCCAGCCCAGAGAACTAGGAGTAAAACAGAAAAGAGACAGAAACAGGAAAGGAGTAACAATGAAGAAAACTCAATAAGGGAATTAGGAGGTAATCTATACCCCCTATGATAAGTCCCCATGGGAGGGAACACTGGGGGCATAGGGTTTGTGGCAGTCCCTCTTAATACTGGGGACATATGAACATTCAAAAAAGAAATGGGAAAATTGTTAGATGACCCTTTAGGGGTTGCTGAGTGACTGGATCTATTCTTAGGTCCAAACACCTACACCTGGGATGAGATCTAGTCTGTATTAAGCATTCTGTTCACACCAGAAGAAAGGCAAATGATCCATCAAACAGGAATGTGAATTTGGGAACAGCTAAACTAGGCTGGTCCACCTGGGGAAAAAAAATGCCCCAATATTTGCCCCAATTGGGACTACCAGAGTGAGCAGGGTAAAAAACGTGTGAGAGATCTTAGGAACTTGATAATACAAGGAATAAGGGAAGCTGTGCCTAGAGGGCAGAATATTAACAAGGCTTTCAGTGAACACCAAGAGAAGGATGAGTCCTCCACAGACTGGCTGGAGCAGTTAAGAGAATTTACAAATGTGTTCAGGTTTAGACCCTGCATCCCCTGTATGGAAAGCCTTGTTAAAAACTGTTTGTAGCCAAATCTTGGGGAGACATAAGAAAGAAGTTGGAGAAACTGTATGACTGGCAGGACAAAGGATTACAGGAATTAGCACCTAAGGAACTTGAAAGCACTTAAGGAACTTGAACGTGCACAAGTCCATGGGGCCTTATGAGATCCACCCACGGGTCCTGAGGGAACTGGCAGATGAAGTTGCCAAACCATTGTCCATTGTATTTGAAAGGTCATGGCAGACTGAAGTTCCTGCTGACTGGAAAAGGGCAAATATAACACCTTCAAGGAGGGAATAAAGGACGACCCCAGGAACTACAGAGCAGTCAGCCTCACCTTGGCGCCTGGCAAGATCATGGAGCAGATCTTTCTGAAGGCTGTGCTGCAGTAGATGGAAACAAAGCAGAGGTGCCTGATGCCAACCAGCATGGCTTCACCAAGGGCAAATCATACCTAACAAATTTGGTGGCTTTCTATGATAAAGTCACAGCAGCAGTGGACAAGGGAAGGGCAACTGATGGCATCTACCTAGACCTGAGTAAGGCCTTTGACTCTGTCCCACATGACACCCTGGTCACCAAGCTAGAAAAACATGGACTTGATGGGTGGACAACTCGCTGGATAAGGAATTGGATGGTGGCACACAGAGAATGGTGATCAAGGGCACAATGTCCACCTGGAGACCAGTGCCAAGTGGCGTCCCTCAGGTGTCAGTGCTGGGACCAGTGCTGTTTAACATCTTTGTCAGTGACATGGACAGAGGAATTGAGTGCATCCTCAGCAAGTCTGCAGATGACACCAAGCTGTGTGGCACAGTNTCAACATGAGCCAACAGTGTGCACACGCGGCTCAGACAGCAACTGTGTGCTGGGCTGCATTAAAAGAAGCATTACCAGCAGGGCAAGGGAGGTGATTCTCCCCCTTTACTCTGCTCTTGTCAGACCCCACCTGGAGTACTGTGTGCAATTCTGGAGCCCCCAGCACAAGAAGGACATGAAACTGTTGGAGAGAGTCCAGAGGAGAGCCACAAAGATGATCAGAGGGCTGGAGCAGCTCTGCTATGAGGACAGGCTGAAGAAGTTGGGGCTTTTCAGCCTGGAGAAGAGAAGGCTTTGAGAAGACCTTCTAGCAGCCTTCCAGTATCTGAAGGGGGCCTACAGGAAGGCTGGGGAGGGGCTGTTCACAAGGTCCTGTAATGACAGGACGAGGGGGAATGGGTTCAAACTGGCAGAGGGGAGATTTAAATGGGATGTTAGGAAGAAGTTCTTCACAGTGAGGGTGGCGAGGCACTGGAACAGGTTGCCCGGGGAGGTTGTGGCTGCTCCCTGCCTGGAGGTGTTCAAGGCCAGGCTGGATGAGGGCTTGAGTGACCTGATCTAGTGGGAGGTGTCCCTGCCTATGGTGGGGGGTTGGAACTGGATGATCTTTGAGGTCTCTTCCAACCTAAACCATTCTATGAATTATTAAGGGAAGCACAAAAGGTGTATAAGAAGAGATGAACAAAAAGCGAAGGCTAAAATACTTGTGGCAGCAGTATGAGAAATCCAACAAAGGGAAGTAGGATTTAGAAAACTGTAGGGGACTAAACCAAGAGAAACACCTAGAGAGACAATGCCAGTAAATAAAAGGAATCAGGAGGAAATAGTCCTCACCTGTTACTATCATGGCAAGAAAGGACATTTAAATAGAAATTGTAGAAAAAAGGAATATGATTAGAAGATGTTTAAAGAGGATGAATAGGAGTGTCAGGGGCTCTATATACTGGGGACAAGACCATCTAAGGAGCCCTTGATAAAATTGAGGGTGACTCCCCAAGGAGAAGAAGTAATATTTTTAGTAGATACTGGAGCAGAAAAATCAACTATGTTGATGTAGTATAAGCAAAAGAACAACTCTGGTCACAGGGGCTAAAGGGGAACCGTTTAAAGCACCTATTACAGAAACTGTAGAGATAGAATCAGGCAATCAAATTTGTGTAAATAACTTACTAATGATATCTGAAGTTGAATATAATCTGTTGGGAAGAGACTTAATAGTGGGTTTAGGAGTGAGTATTGAGGTAAATCAAGGAGAATTACAGGTGCAATTATACACTTTGACAGCTGACGATGAAGACAAAATACATCCTGGGGTTTGGTACACAAAAGGGGAAATTGGGAAACTCGAGATAGAGCCCATTAAAATTGAAATTACTAACCCTGAAATACTGGTCAGGATAGGCCAGTACCCAGTATCCCTTGAAGGCAGAAAAGGATTAAAGCCTGTTATAGATGAACTTTTGAAACAAGGTGCCTTTGAACCTTGTATATCACCACATAATACTCCAATATTACTGGTACTAACACCTGACGGAACCTACAGGTTGGTGCAGGACTTAAGAGCAGTAAATCAAAGAACAATTACTAGATTCCCTGTTGTGGCCAACCCCTACACACTGTTAAATCAGTTAACTCCCAGTAACACTTGGTATAGTGTAGTAGATTTGAAATATGAATTTTGGGCCTGTCCTTTAGAAAAAAAAGAGTAGGGATTATTTTGCCTTCAAATGGGAGGATCCAGTAACAAACAGGAAACAACAACTCCGATAGACAGTACTGCCTCAGGGGTTCAGAGAATCACCAAACTTATTTGGGCAAGCTCTGGAAAAATTATTACAATCTTTTGAGATACCAAAAGGGGTAAAACTATTACAATATGTACATGACTTGTTAATTGCTGGGGAAACTAGGGAACAGGTGCAGAAGGGAACGATTGCCTTATTAACTTTTTTAGGGGAAAAAGGATAAAATGTTTCAAAATCTAAATTGCATTTTGCAGAACCTGAAGTAAAGTATTTAGGCCATTGGATAAGTAAGGGAAAAAAGAAGCTTGACCCTGACAGGGTATCAGGAATACTATCATTACCTCCACCAAAAACAAAAGGAGAGGTGTGACAGGTATTAGGATTATTGGGATGCTGTAGACAATGGATTGAAGGATATATTGAAAAGGTAAAATTTCTTTATGAAAAATTAGCAAATAACAATTTAAAGTGGACTCAGGAAGATGAAGAACAATTTCATGGAATAAAAGAAACATTAGTTAGAGTTCCTGTTCTTAGCCTCCCAGACATAAACAAACCCTTTCAAGTATTTGTGACAACCTCAAACCAAACTGCTTATGAGGTTTTAACCCCAGACTGGGCAGGAAGTAAAAAAAACCTACAGGGTACTTTTCTGAGTTATTGGATCCTGTAAGTCGAGGGCGGCCCACTTGTCTCCAAGCACTAATGGCTACTGCTGTCTTGGTCAAAGAAGCCAGAAAAATCACCTTTGGAGGAACCCTAGTGGTATATACTCCACATAATGTGAGGGGAATGTTACAACAAAAAGTTGAGAAATGGTTAACTGATAGCAGAATCCTGAAATATGAAGCTATCCTAATTAACTTGCAAGTTTTGGAATTAAAAATGTCTGGGGCTCAGAATCCACCTCAATTCCTTTATGGGGTGCTTGAGATTGATCTTTTACGTAATTGTATTGAGGTCATGGAATTACAAACAAAAATAAGACCTGGTTTAGAAGCAGTGTGATTGAGAGGAGAAAGATTATTTATAGATGGACCAGCTAGGGTAATAGAAGGGAAAAGAAAATCAGGATATGCTATCATAGACGTGAAAACGATGAAATTAAGGGAGTCAGGTCCTTTAAGTGCTGCTTGGTCTGCTTGTGAATTATATGCATTATATAGAGCATTAGAGATGCTAAAAGGGAAGAAAGGAACAATCTATACAGATTAGAAATATGCATATGGTGTAGTGCATACTTTTGGAAAAAATTGCGAGGAATGGGGAATGATAAATACATAAGACAGAGACCTTATACAACAGGAGATAATTGTTAAGTTGTTGCAGACTTTGAGGGGACCTTTGGAAATAGCCGTGGTCCATGGAAAAAGGACATCAAAAGGGAACTGATTACGGAGCTAGGGGAAACAATTTAGCAGACCAAGAAGCCAGGAGGGCAGCAATTCAGCCACAAACTCTGGTACTTAACACACAAGACTACAGGAGACGGGGGCAAAAGGTCTGTACACCCCGAGAACTTGGGGAAATAAGGAAAATAGGGGCAGTATGGACAAAAGGAAAACGGCTTTTACCTGACCAAAGAGAAATTTTACCAAAGGAATATGCTAGAAGAATGATTAACCAACTTCATCAGCATACTCATTGGGGTATGTGGGCATTAAGTGATTATTTTCTGAAACATTTTGGGTGTATAGGAATATTTGAAGTAGCCAAACAAGCTACCCAGAACTCTCTAACTTGTCAAAAGAAATTATAAGAGAATGGCAGGGAGAAAAAGTACATGGGGAGCTCCTGAAAACTATCCTTGCTGCTGAGAAGAATAAGAACCTTACTGCTGGATGCAACCCAGTAGGCAAAGGAGGCAGAAGGGTAATACACCTGTGGGGCATCCTAGTACTGTTAATTTTTCCCTCTTACAGGACTGTCAACCCATGTCAGAGGTGTTACCAACCAACTAAGTATAGGAGAACGGTACAGCAAAATTTTGTAGCTCATACATATATTCACTTCTCTTGTTATTAGAAGTTTGTAATATAGAGGGGAAAAGTTTTTGAGTGGCTAAAAACCTTGGAATAGAAGGAAACAGATTAGGAGTAACTTGTCCTAAAGGAGAAAATAATATTTGTTTTACTAAGGAAGGAATGTGGGAACATTCAGATAAGGGTGGAGATCAATACAAGGAGGACCTAGTAAAGAAAGTCACAGCTCAATTGCAGGTGTCCACACTAAAAAGGAAAAGGGGAAGTTAAATTTGTATGACAAATTAAAACAGAGATTGAGTGAATGGGATCTACCAACTTTAGGGAAAAACTTGTTTGTAGAATTAATGCAGGGAATAGTTTCAGAACTGAACGTAACTGGATGCTGTATATGTGGGGGGTCCCAAATGACTGAGCAATGACCCTGGAGAGGTGAGGGAATAAGACCTGAACAAATCCTAAGGTGGAACTTCACTCGCCCTTCTTCCGGTGAAATTTGACCTAAGAGATGGGTATTAAGCCATGACATAATAGAACAGATATGTATGGCTAGAGAAGGGAAGAATTTCACCAGGTATGTGGGACACACGCTGTATAAGATGGTATATGCCACCAACTCGACTGAAAATGTAAATGGAAATTAGTGGCCAAAGTTGCCTGAAGGATATCGAACCTGTGGGAGTAATGGAAATTGTAGTTGGGACAGCGGGATTGAATTATGCTGGAATAATGCAACTGGATCTAACCCATTTGCTAGGGTAAAGGGATTAGTACAATTTTGGGAACAACCAAATAATGGAAAGGCTAAAACAAAAACTGTGGAAGAAATTAAGAGAATTATTCAGGTCCCTGTGCAAAAGTGGAATTCCATTTTATCAGATGATTGGCGGAACAGTTTATTTGGAGGAGCTTGGTGGAAGAAAATAGGATTTATGTTGTTATGTTCTTTATTAGAGTTATAATTTTTACCATGTTTGATTCCATGCTTTATTAGGTTAATTCATTCAGTAATCCAGAGGATGCAAATAACAGCTATGCCTGTAGACTCAGAGGCAGCTAAGAGGGGAAAAACACACTCTTTAATGATAGTAAAAGCAAAAAGGGAACCAAAATTGACTGCAGCCCGGAAGGTGCTGGACCAATTTGATACAAAAACATGAATCAATAGCATCAATTAAAAGGTGAGGGATTGTGAAATGTGCCATTATGATTCGTGTAATTATGGATAAAATATTAGGAGACAAATATGAGGACAGGTTATCATCTTTTGCTGGGACCTTGCATTACTGAGCTGACAAGGCCAGCAAACAAACCGAATAGGGCAGGAATTGAAAGTGGGATGTGATAAAGAGATATCTTGTGAAAGACAGTTGTATGTGTAGGCATAACTGTAAGTCAAATCGGCTGAAACCAGCTTGCTGCTAACCGCAAACAGTGATAAGTGATAAATAAGTAAAACCACGGATATGCCCTGAAGAGGATCATCTAGAAGAAACCTGAGGAAAACTGCTATCTCCTTCCACAGACCATCAGAAAGGGGAAAACGAAGGCCCTGAGAGACGGAGAGCATGTGCAGCCAAAGACTACACGTATTACAAGAATCAAGGTACGTATATCCACCTTTTCTGAGAATAGTTTATGTATTAAAGTATGAAATATAACCTAAAACTAAAATTCCTGTTGTGTGCGTTGTTGGTGGAGTGGAGAATCCCTGGCACACCCAGTGCTGTTTGCTTTCCTTTTGTATACCAACCTTGTAATAAATCAGATTTAGACTCAATTGGACTCGGAGAATTTATAACAACACTAATCTGTGTTCTCCTCATACTTTGAACTCTGTGGCACTCCAATCATTACAAAAGGTGACATTGGCCATTGCCTCTCGGCAGGCTCACCGATGGGCACGTGAATGGTCTTTTTCTTTAATCTTGTTGAAGCCTATTTGACAACTGTATGCCCTGATTTTTCAATGGGACAAAAATAAGACTGACCCGTTGCTCTTAATTGAGTGGATTTTCTTGCCCAACCATCCTGCCAAGATGATTTCTACACAACATGAAATGTTTGCCTTGTTGATCATTAAGGCTAGACAAAGACTTTTGACTTTAGTAGGAAAGGACTTTGAATGTATCTATATTCCTGTTAAAGACATTTATCTGCAATGGCTTTATCAACAATCAGATGTCCTTGTTATGTCATTAATGGCTTATGCAGGTTGACTTTCCATGCACTTGCCTTCATGTAAGTTGTTTCACCTTGTCTTTTCTTTGCCTCCTTTGCCTGGGTGGAGTGATAAGCTGTTAAGTGCTCCCACTGTCTTCATGGATGGGTCAGGGAAGACTCATAAGTCTGTCATTGTATGGTGGGATGACCAGGCCTGGCCATGGAAATCAGACATCTACATGGTTCCCAGTTCACTCCAGATGACTGACTTGGCTGCTGTCATGCTAGTATTTAAAAAATGGATGCAACCATTTAGTTTGGTAACAAACTCAGCTTATGTAGCAGATACCATTCAGTGTGCAGAGGCTGCAGTATTGAGGGAAGTGAATAATTCACAATTATTTGACCTACTGCAAAGAACAGTTTTTTTCTTAGATTCTAGGAAGCATCCTTATTTTGTACTGCATGTCAGGTCTCATACAACCTTACTGGGGTTCATTGCAGAAGGAAATCAAAGGGTTGAATTTTTGACATTGTCAGTACAGGTTTTGCCAGACCGCATTGCTCAAGCTAAACTAAGTCATTCCTTTTCCCATCAAAATGCAGGAGGACTTAAACTACAGTTTGGCCTTTCCTTCCAACAAGCAGCTAATATTATTGCTGTTTGCCCAGTGTGATGGTTTGAACTAATTGGAGAATTTGAGTGAGAAATTAGACTATTGGCTGAGAGAGGAAAATAGATGATGCTACTTCACCCAGAGCTCTACTGAGAAAGAAAAGAAAAAGTGTTTTAAGAGTTGTAACCCAAATATAGATAAGTCAGAGGGTTTCAGGCCTCTCTGGCTGTGGCTGTTCCTTGCACAGTTCATTTGTCTCTGCCTTTTGTAGCTGATTCTCAATAATTCTACTAACTTCGTTCCTACTGCTAATCCCCCTGGCTGATCTACCTCTGCCTATCTGCAGCATCAACAGGTGGTGAGATAAGATTGGGGAAGGGAGGAAGGTGGTAGGGGTGGCTGGATTACCCCTCTTAGGGATTTTGTTCTCTAGGAGGGGTGTGGTGTTTCTGTATTACCTTTTCACTGTATATGTCTGTAAATATCTGTTATACATGGTAAATATCTGCTTGTATATTGTGCATTGCTGTAAATATAAAGCTTCATTTATCAAATTCCAGCGTTCTGAGTTCTAGCCAGGATTATACC
>VWZI01009204.1:0-35323 GCA_013396835.1 Psilopogon haemacephalus
CACACCCCTCCCGGAGACCAAAATCCCCAAGAGAGGATAACTAAAACCCCCTACCACCTTTCCCCAGCTTTATTTCACCACCTCTTGATGCTGCAGATAAGCTGAAGATCAGAGGGATTAATGGTAGGAGAAAAGGTTAGTAGGTTTAGTGATTTTTCTCTGAATTCAGCCACCAAGACCGAGAGACAAAAGAGAAAGATGCCAGAGCCAGCTCAGACCCAAAGCAGACTGGCCCTCTGCTAATCTCGTTTGTTTTGGGAACATCTCTTAAAACAATTTTTTTTTTTCCTTCTCTCAGTGAAACTTGGTGAAGTGACACTGTGTGTTTAACTCTCTCTCAGCGAATAGTCTAATTTCTCACTCAAATTCTCCAATTAGCTCAAACCAACACACCAGGGCAGAGCAGAGGGGAGAACCACCTCCTTCAACCTGCTGGTCACACTTCTCCTGGTGCAGCCTAGCATCTGGTTGGCTTTCTGGGCTGCAAGTGCACACTGATGACTCATGTTGAGCTTCTCGTCCACCAGCACTCCCAAGACCCTCTTTGCAGGGCTGCTCTCCAGCCAGTCACTGCCCAGCCTGTATTTGTGCTTGGGATTGCCTCGACCCAGATGCAGGACCTTGCACTTGGTCTTCTTGAACCTCATGAGGTTGGCTTGGGCCCACCTCTCCAGGTCCCTCTGGGTGGCATCCCTGCCCCCCAGCGTGTCTGCTGTACCACACAGCTTGGTGTCATCAGCAAACTTGCTGACAGTGCACTCAATGCCTTTGTGCATGTCGCCCACAAAGACACTGAACAAGACCAGTCCCGGGACTGATCCCTGAGGGACTCCACTTGTCCCTGGCCTCCACTTGGACACGGACCCATTGACAGCCACTCTTTGGGTGTGGCCATCAAGCCAGTTCTTTATCTATCTGGTGGTCCACCCATCAAACCCATGTTTCACCAGCTTGGAGACCAGGATGTGGTGTGAGACAGTGTCAAAGGCTTTGCTCAGGTCCAGATAAACGATGTCAGTTGGTCGCCCGTCATAGAAGGCCACCAGGTTTGTCAGGCAGGACCTGCGCTTGATGAAGCCATGCTGATTGGACCCAATCACCTCTTCACTATTCTTCTGTCTCAGTAGTGTCTCCAGGAGGATCTGCTCCATCATCTTACCCAGTACAGATGTGAGACTGACTGGCCTGGAGTTCCCCAGCTCCTGCTTCCTACCCTATTTGAAAATGGGAGTTATGTTTCCCCTTTTCCAGTCAGTGGGGACTTCACCAGACTGCCAGGACTTTTGGAATATAATAGAGAGGGGTTTAGCAACCTCATCTGCCAGTTCTCTCAGTACCTGTGGGTGTATCCCGTCGCGTCCCATAGACTTGAACACTTTCAGGTTCTTCAGGTAATTACAAACCTGATCTTCGCTTATGATGGGCAGCTCTTTCTTCCATTCCTTGCCATTATTTTCCATGACTCCAGGAGTGTGGCTAGCGGCCTTTGCAGTGTAGACCATGGTAAAGAAGTCATTGAGAACCTCAGCCTTTTCTATGTCACCTGTGACCAATTCGCCTGTTTCCTTTCTGAGGGGGCCCACACCTACTCTAGTCCTCTTTTCACCATTAATATACCTGTAGAAATTGTTGGTGTTCTCTTTTACCTCCCTGGCTAGATTCAATTCAAACTGTGCCTTGGCTTTCCTAACCAGATCTCTAGCTGCTCGGGCAGCTTCCTTATATACTCCCCATTCTAGCTGTCCTTTCTTCCACTCCTTGTAGAATCTCTTTTTGTGTGACAGTGTGTCCAACTGTTCAACTGTTCCATGGTTACTGCAACCAAGGCTGTCCCTGAGCCTCACATTGGTCACCAGCCTTCCCTGTTGGTGAGAACAAGGTCCAGCATAGCACCTTTTCTTGTTGGTTCCTCTACCATTTGGAGGAAGTTCTCATTTATGCAATCTAAGAACATCCTGGATTGCTGATGCCTTGCTGTGTTGTCCCTCCAGCAGATGGTTAAAATCCCCCATGAGGACCAGGGCTTGTGACCTGGAGCCTGCTTCTATTTGCCTCTGAAGGGCGTCATCTGCTTGGTTCTGCTGGTCAGGTGGCCTGTAGCAGACCCCTATAAGTAACATCACCCTCCCCTGTCTTCCCTTTAATTTTAACCCATACACTCTCAACCAGCTCATCATCCTTTCCCAGGAGGAGCTCCACTGATTCTAGCTGGTCACTGATATAAAGGGCAACGCGTTCTCCTCTTCTTCCCTGCCTATCCTTCCTAAATTCCCTACATTGCAGTCATGGGAATCATCCCACCAAGTTTCAGTAACAGCCACTATGTCATTGCATCCCAGCAGCACAGCGGCCCTTAGTTCATCCTGTTTGTTCCCCAAGCTCTGTGCATTTGCACAGAGGCACTTCAGCTGGGCTGGCCCTGTCCTCCTTGTGTGCCAGTTCCTCTTGCTTTCCTCAGCTTGTCCTGGTGCATCATCCCTGGCTTGCATCAGGGCAGAAAGCTGAGTGCCCTCATTAGCTCTCCATCCCTCCGTCTCTGGTGAGCTGCCCCACTGTTTGTTACCAGCCAGCAGGGGACTTAACTCCTTCCCCCTTCAAATCTAATCTTCCTGTAGGCTTCCTTCAGGTACAGGAAGGCAGCTATCAGGTCCCTCCAGAATCTTCTCTTCTCTAGGCTGAAGAACCACAGGTCCCTTAGCATATCCTCACAGCAAAGATGATCCAGTCCTTAGATCACTTTTGTGATCACTTTCTCCAACAGCTCTGTGTCCTTATGATGGGCACACCAGAACTGGAGACAGTAGTTGAGCTGGAGTCTCACAAGAGCAGAGTAAAGGGGAAGAATCACCTCCAGAGGAAAAACTGAAACAACACAACCCCAAGCCCTTGTTTAGACTTCACCAAGAGAAACTCAACCGGTATCTAGACATGGTCCCAGGCAACCAGCTTTAGGTGGTCCTGCTTGAGCAGGGTGGGGAGGGAAGATACTTGCCAGAGCTTCCTTCCAACCTCAACTAGTCTGTGATATTGCACAACTGATATATGCATAAATGGTTTTCTAGAGCACTTCATAAAAGAATGAAAAACACTATAAGCATCCTTACAACATCTCCTTTAAGCCACAGGAGATGAGGATATGATTAATGGGTTCACTTAACAGTTTTGCATTTCACAATGCTAGAAATCTCCTGCAGACAACATGCAAAACTAGATGGATGCAGTGCAAATCAAAAGCAGGAGTTCTCTGGCAAAAGGATGTCTTTTCATGGATATAAATACTGTTTTGCTCCAGTATGTGTGAAGTTCCAAGACACACTGACACAATTGTAATTAATTTTGTAGCTTAATGTTATTACCATTTTAAGCACTGTTTATTCTTCATCTAGAAGACTTTAAAAACAAAAAAATCCCAAATAATTCTAGGACCAGATATGCATGTTGCAATACAACTTAGGAGAAATAGTTTAACTTAACTCTGTAAATATTGAATTATTTAGCTTTTTAAAAGATGTTTTGTTTCATGTTAATATCTCAAGGATGGACCACACAAAAAAGTTTCAGTTTGTCATCGCTAAAAAATGAAATCCTTGCTAATATACTGGAGTGGTACCAGCAGATGGTCCTACAAGAAAATGAGAAGGAAAATTATCTAGATAAGAAGGGTTGCACTCATAATATTAAGACACCTTCTGTATTTTCCCTGAAACTCAAACTCATACATTTCCTCACTTACTCCAATGGGGAGCAGATCCTGCTGGACACTTTCCTTTTCAGTATTACCAAGTACAAAGAACGTATCATAGAATGGTTTAGGTTGGAAGGGACCTCAAAGATCATCCAGTTCCAAACCCCTGCCATAGCAGAGACACCTCCCACTAGAACAGGTTGCTCAAGACTTCATCCAACCTGGCCTTGAACACCTCCAAGAAGAGAGCAGCCACAACCTCCCTGGGCAACCTGTTCCAGTGTCTCGCCACCCTCACTGTCAAGAACTCTCTGCTAACAGCCTGTTTAAATCTCCCCTGTGCCAGTTTAAACCTATTACCCCTCGCCCTGTCATTACAAGACCTTGTAAATAGTCCCTCCCCAGCCCTCCTGTAGGCCCTCTTCAAATACTGGAAGGCCACTCCAAGGTCTTCTCAAAGCCTTCTCTTCTTCAGGCTGAAAAGCCCCAGCTCTCTCAGCCTGTCCTAATAGCAGAGGTGCTGCAGCCCTCTGAACATCTTCGTGGCCTCCCCTGGACATGTTCCATGTCTTTCTTGTGTTGGGGGCTCCAGAACTGCACACAGTACTCCAGATGGGGTCTGATGAGAGCAGAGTAAAGGGGGAGAATCACCTTCTTTAGAGATCATCAACTCTCCTGCCATGGGCAAGGATGCCTCTCAACTTTCCACACGTACTCAGCTGCCTCTTTTCCTCTCCAAGAGTATCATAGGAGTGTGGAAAAAGAAGAATGCCCACAGAGCTTAAAAACTTAAAATACAGGCAGCTGGCTGAGGAGCACAGAGCAGAACAGCAACACCTACCTCCCCAGAGCAGACGTTGAACTCCCCAGACCTCCTGCCTGGGCACAGCACCATGCCTGCAGATGGATGGCAGTGCACACTGCTTGCTCCCTGTGCACCTCATGAAGACTTCTAGAAAATGTGATTTTAAAAAATATTTAAGGAAGCATTGGTACATAATATAACACAACAAACATGACAGATGTCATTGTTTTGGCTGCTATAACCAATGTCCAGTACACAGCAATAGCAAGAAAGGTACCATCAAAGACACAGCAGACACCTTTTGCGAAGATTGGGACTTCAGTCATCTCATAAAATGTCACTTCACAAGTCTTAAATACAAATGAAAGCAAATCTACAGTGGCACTATCACTGAACTTACTGTGTATACCTTACTACAAGAAGATACCTGTTGACCAGCCTCAACAAAGAAATCTCCATGGAAAAAAAAACTATGTGTATATAAAAATTATCTGGTTCATCTCTGTAAAACTGGGAGCTGGGGCTCTTTAGCTTGGAGAAGAGGAAGCTGAGGGGTGACCTCATCAATGTTTGTAAGTATGTAAGTGAGTGCCAGAAGGATGGAACCAGGCTCTACTGGGTGATGCCCACTGACAGGACAAGGGGCAGTGGGTGGAAGCTGAAGCATAGGAAATTTCATTTAAACATGAGGTGGAATTTTTTCCCTGTGAGGGTGACAGAACACTGGTACAGGCTGCCATGGGGGTTTGCGGAGTATCCCTCTGGAGAGGGATGCATTCCTGTGTGATCTGGTATAGGTGATCCTGCTCTGGCAGAGGGGTTGGACTGGATGAGGTTCCGAGGTTCCTTCCAGCTCCTGACACACTGTGATTCTGTGATTAAAAATGGGTAACTGATGTGGTTTTAAAGAAAAACCAACAGAAAATGAAGCTCTCAAATGAGCTGGAGAAAGAACAAAACTGTATTTTGGATAGAGAGGTACAGGAAGAAAATTACAAAGCAGATACATAAATCATAGCAAACCCCCTTGACTTTTTCCCCCAACCCAAAGCTAAATCCATAATCCCCAGTGCTCCAATCCCACCCCCCAACACCCCTACCATCCACAGGCCTAAGCAAAAGCCTGTAGAGGCCCCGAAACAGGCCTACTCCTTACATGTCTGTCCCGATATTGCAGCTCCAACCAGACATGGCTGGAGGGGGAGGAAAAGGATAGCAAGCTGCCCTTGCCGTGAGCTTATAAAGAGTTGAATAACCATTTTTTTCTAGCCCCTAGATAATTTTTAACCCTATAGTTCCCAACCTTGAACAACAACAACATCTATACTACTACTATTAGTAACAATTTGTCTGAATTCAAGAGCTTTGCACACTACAAAGAAAGCAAATGTGGTTTACGTCTTCTTTTGGAGGAGGTGGAGAAAAAGTGCACGCATCTGACAGCTGGACCCATCTAGTTTGAGACTGCAACTGAAACCTTGTTTTCTTCCCTTCCAGACTGAATGAAGGTTTACAAAACCTTGCCATTTGGAAGTTGCTGGACTTTCAAAATTGGTATGGGAAAAAGAAAGCCTGTTCATACAGTGAGTAAAAGCAGTCATTAGCATGAGAAGAAAAACAATATGGGTCTGCAAGTTGAAAAAATGTAGTCACTGCTCAAGAATGCAGTTCTAAATGCATTCCGGACTTTAGCACTCAAGTAGCTTATACAGATACAACTGTTTCAACACTTGCAGCTGAAATACCTAACCACAGACTACGGGTGCAGGAAAAGGAATTTAAGTAACTGTTTGAAAAGAACATCTGAGATTGTATTTGGAGCCGTACATACATTAGATTAGTGTCCACCCAGACAGAAGCAAGTGAGAATACATCTGGACAGAAATATCCCTCACTATTGCTTCCAAAGGGCATGTTCAACAAGCTGGGTTAGAAAATTTAACATCTTGTTCCACCAGCTTTGAACTACCAGAGCATCATTTTAAATGTGTATTCCTGTACTAGAACACTGCAAACAACACACTTTCTCTGCTTCAGAAGACAAGCTTTTCAAAGTTTTTCCCTGGAGGTATTTAATAAAAATCATGTAGCAAAATCAACCCCCATCACAATTTGAGTGCTCTGAAACAAAAGTTCTGTTCTGGAATGACGTTATAGCAATTTCCTCTGACATAAAATCAAACCAGCTATTCATAAAGGGGCAGGCTTCACAGCAAAATTCAGAAGAGTGGAATAAATTTTGCTCCTTCTAATTTTTTTCCTGCATCACAGTCCAAATTGCAATTTTATCAAATTAAACCCACCTAGTTAAAACCAGATTTTGTTGATATCAGCTTCAACATATTTATTTTTATTCTTAGAAGTTTGCAATTATATTTGATTTGGAAATTCCCAATTAGTTATGTCACTAAAATTCTTCCAGTTGCCAACAGCTTCTTTGGAAGCAACAGACAGCATTCTTAAATATGTCACCTTGGATTTCTGTGACTTTGGGCTGCTTAAGGAGAGTTTGTAGTTCTCAGAGCCAGGGAAAGGCAGCCTTGTCTTCTCTACAGCTGCATGCTCCTAGCCTCCTCCACTCTTCCTGTCTCTGGCCTTCAGATGATTGAGTAGGAAACCATTCATGGAGCTGATGGAGCAACCCAGCAGCCCAGCAAAGGAAGTCATTGACTTTCAGCCACAGTGGTGCCCTGAAGAATCAGCCTGCCCAGCCACATGAGCACTGGCACAAGGGACAGTGAGGAAGTGTAGCTGGCCCAACTTAGACCATCAAAAACTTTTGTGCCAAATCCCAGTTTCTTACTTCTCCTAACAGCACCGTTAGCTGAAAAGCAGATTCAGAAATCCAGAAGAACATCTTGACTGATCCTTGTCTATTTTAAGTGTTGGTATTTGCACAGTACTTGTCCTAATGTTAAGAAGCTTTAACTGCCAACCCTCACTGCAAAAATCCCAAACACAGGCAAGCAGGCAAGTCCAGGCATAGTGCTGGGAAACAGTACTTTGCAAGTGTACTTTTTTTGATTTAGTATGATAGAATGTAAATTACTATAGTTTAAGTTTTGCAGTAATCTAAGAACAAGCAAGAGAATTCCAACAGCACTCTACAAGTTCCTTCAGAGCAGCTCTAATGAGTGCTCTGAAGTACAACCTGCTCCCTGCAATCCTTTCTCCTGCACTGATTTTTTGACTCTTCCACGAAGGCAAAACCCAAGCACTATGTAATCTTTTAGAATTAGTGAGCAAGGGTCTCTGATTTGCAAGGGTTTTTTCCTCAACTTAGGACAAAAAAAAAAACCAAAAAAAACCCCACTACTAATCTAAACTGACCCAAAAGCTAGAAGGCAGTCTTAAAAATAAGCTGCTAAAACAAATTCTCTGTGCTTACAAAAGTATTCCTATGGCCACAAACACATCTTGCTTTACTGTTACTTGCAAGCAAGCTTTTTAATTCAACAACACAAGAGAAACAATTCATAGAATGGGCTGGAAGGGACCTCCAAATGTCATCAAGTCCAACTCCCCCTTTAGGGACATCCTCAAATAGGTCATGTTGACCAGAGCCCTGTCCAGCCTCACCTTGAGTATCTCCAGGGAAGGGGCCTCAACCACCTCTTTCAGCAACCTGTTCCTCATAGTAAAGAACCTGTTCCTAACACCCAATCTCAACTTCATCTGCTCTAGTTTGAAGCCATTATCCTTTTCCTGTCACTGTAGGTCTTTGCAAACAGTCTCTCTGTAACCTTCTTGTAGCCCCCTTCAGGAACTGGCAGGCTGCTATTAGGTCAGCCTTCTCCAGGAGGCACAATCCCAGCTCCCTCAGCCTGTCCTCTAGTAGAGCTGCTTCAACCCCCTGATCATTTTTGTGTCCCACTCCATCAGGTCCATGTCTTCGCTCTATTGAGGGATCCAGAGCTGGACACAGTATTCCAGGTGAGGTCTCATCAGACCAAATAAAGTGGCAGAATCCCCTTCTCTGGATGTGGTGGCAACACTTTTGATGCAGTCCACATGTATATGTAGATTACACTCAAATATTTCACAGTACACCTCCTTTGAAAAATGCTGCTACTTGACCTGAATCAAAAGAACACTGACTAATGGCAGTGTACTTGTTGCTTTAAAATAACTCAGCACACCACAGTGAAAAAACTGGCAGACCTAGCAGCAGGAACACCAGTTTGGAATTGCCAAGGTAAGGTGCATCATACTAAGAAAAGCCTAGAGAAAAAGGATGGATAAGAAAGATGTTATGCTCTAGTACGGCTGAAGGACACATACACATTTTAAGATACTAAGGACAAAAGGCTGATCACAACTCCCAATACTGTCACAAATACATCCTTTGGCCTTCATATCAATTTGACCCTGAAGATTCTGGTCTTGCTTTTAATAGATCTTACAGTACCACAATGGAACCATCACTCTCTTTTCAAAGTAATTTATGCAACTAATCATAGAATAATAGAATAGCTTAGAATGGCTTAGATTGGAAAGACCCTAGAGATCATCTACTCCAACCTCCCCACCATGGGCAGGGAGGTCTCTCAACCAGATTCACCTGCTCAAGTCCTCAAGCACCCCTAGGGAGAAGGCATCCACAGCCTCCCTGGGCAGCATATTCCAGAGTCTCACCACCCTCATACTGAAGAACTTTTTAAGATCCAGTCTAAACCTACTATCTCCCTCAGGTTCAAACCACTCCCCCTTGTCCTATTGCTAGACTCCCTTATAAAAAGTCCCACTTCAGCCTTCATGTAAGACCCCTTCAGGTACTGGAAGGGCCTCAGAGCCTTCTCTTCTCCAGGCTGGACACTCCCAGCTCCCTCAGGCTGCCCTCATAGCAGAGGTGTTCCAGCCCCTAGATCATCTTTGTGGCCCTTCTCTGGACTGTCTCCAACAGTTCTGTGTCCTTCTTGTGATAGCAACACCAGAATTGGAAGCAGTACACAAGCTGGGGTCTCAAGTGCAGAGTAAAGGGGAAGAATCTCCTCTTGCCCTTTTGGTCACACTCCTGGATGCAGCCTGGGATATGGTTTGTTGCCTGTGCTGCATGAGCACACTGCAGACTTACATTGAGCTTCTCATCAATCAATACACACAAGCCTCTTTCTTCAGACCTACACTCTACCCACTTTGCACCTAGCTTGTATTTGGGTTGAGAAGCTACAAAAAAAGCCCTCCACAAACTTTTGGGGTATAAGTGTGGGCATTTTATAGAAAACAATTATAGACTGAGATCCTCATCCCAAACTTTTATTTATTTTACTGCATGAGGAACCAGGCTCAGATTGTCCAAGTGAGCCAGAACAGAAGTAGAATAATCCAACAGCAGCGAGTACGGTACACTGGTAAACATGTCTTGGACATGGACACTCAGTGAAACTGGTTTCTCAGCATTGTCATAGAAATGTTTAACCATGGATTGCTCTCTCCATATATGGCAAAGCAGCCAGTGTGCCTCATTAAATAGGTAGTTAAAGCTGTGCAATACCTTGGGTCCTAGAACATAGAAAAACAGTATCAATTCCACCTCATTAGGTCCAGGAGGCTGGCTATTTCAAGAGACAGGAAAACAGCCATCTGGGAAGGGAAAAGAAAGGTGCTGGAAAGCTCAGCTGGCATTGATAACCCAGGACTAGATGTCATAAGATAGAGGATGGAGGCAAACCAGGAAAAACCTCCAAGAAAACAGAGAAGCAAGAGAAGACTAGTACCTCAGTGGTTAAATATAAGGTTTTAAGAGGGGGAGAGAGAAAAGGGTGTCTGCCAGGGCCAGGAAATGGAAAACAGTGGGAAAAAAAGGGAGAGAAAAGAGATGCCACCTCTGATGAGGAAGAAGGCAAAAGAGAAGAAGGATGAGGAGTAAATATGGAGGTAAATGATTTGAAAATTCTGGTAAATAATGCATTCTTTCTGTAGGGGTGTGAGTCCACAGAGAAACCGAGTTTTGGCAAGTGAGTACATACAGCATCTGAATACAAAGGAAAGGTAAGGTTTATGAGAAGCCACAAACCACTATGACACACACCACTAAGTATACAGCAGATGCAAATGGTGAGGAAATTCCGTGCAAAGACTGATGCAAAAATTGAGACTGAACTAAAATAGGTTTAATTAATAAGAAAGAAACCAATCATTAAATTAAATAGTTATTCAGCTTGTGACAATAACCCCATCCATTCTGCAATGACTAAGTCATTAAAAAAACCCACAGCAATAAAAAGCATCACTCAAACAGATTCATGAGAATCCAGGAATATAAAGGACAGTAGCACACTATGAAATCTAAAGCATAACAGGATAGGTTATTTCTTACAATGAGGGTTCTGAGACTCTGAAAGAGGATGCCCAGAGATGCTGTGAATTCTCCATTACTGAAATGTTTAATGTCAAGTTGAATGGGGCTTTGAGTAATCTGATCTAGTGGAAGGTGTCCCTGCCCACCACAACCCAAAATATTCTATGATGCTACAGATGAACAAGTCCGAGGGGTGACAAATACACCAATGAAAACTGAAAGAGACCTCCAAAGCACATTCAGTCCAACCGTCTCTGCAGTAAGCAGAGGCATTTTCTGCTAGATCAAGTTGAGCCCTGACCAGTCTCACCCTGAATATCTCAAGGAATGGAGCCCCAGCCACCTGAGCAACCTGTTCCAGTGTTCCACCACATTCACTGGTCAGGTGCATCAAAACTCTCCTAAATACTCTTCTGACTCAAGAACTTGAGTAATGACCAGGGTAACATTTGTCTCAATAACAAATAACAAGCACGACCTGCTACATGTTGGCAGCATTCCCTACAACTAAGACAGTAGTATGACAAAACCATAGAAATTTCTTTTATATTACTGTGGAGAGCAACAAAATTATCTTCCTGTATTAAGCTTCAGAAGACAGTGGTTTATAAGTTAACTGTGAAACTACCAGCACCTAGGCAATGCATAGTCATTAGACATTGTGATGGTTTGAGGCTAATTGGAATATTTTAATGAGAAAAATTAGATTATAGGCTGCGAAAAGAAAACAATAGTGATGTCCACTTACAGATTTACTGGGATGTACTAAAGCAAGGACATAAACATAGATAAGACAGTGTGAGGCATGCTCTGTTTGCAGAGTCTGACCTCTCATTGGCTTCTAGCTGGATCTGTGTAATCCAACTAATCGATTCTGCTCCTAACCCCCCTGGCTGATCTTTCCTGTTTGCCTTGCACATAAGGTAGATTCTGGGATAAGATTAAAGGGTGGGGAAACCCGCTTGAGGACTCTGATTTCTAAGAGGTTATTGTATTTCTCTATTACCTTTAACTTGTATATTTCTGTATGTAGCTGCAAATATTTGTAATATATTGTAAATATCTGCTTGTACATTGTGCTAAGCTGTGAATATAAAGCTTTGTTCCTTAACTTCCAGCTGGCTGAGTCTAGTCTGGGTGAATTCAAACATGTGGGGGGCAGGTAACTCCCAAACCATCACCGACATTTACTTAAGAAACTCTTCTGCACTATGAAAACACAGCAAAATACTAAGTCAATTTAAATTAAAATACTAACATAGAGCAGTCTGCTGCACCTCTCAGGGCCTTAACCCAAAACCAGACTTTACATCTACATTTACAGTATGACACCCTCTACTACAAACACCCCTTTAATCAACTTTCTATCTGTCAGAATTATACACATAAAGAACAGTGCTGTGTACAAAGATCTCATACCTTTTATACCTGCTTGGAACCATCCTTGAGGAGTCCTAAAAGAAACAGAAAGGAAAAGCTAATTAATATTTTTCTTGTATACTTTACCACTCCACAGAAAATGAAACCTGCACTTAAGAGCAAGACACTCATGACTCAAAATAGCTGATGTACAAATCAGTTTTGCTTTATTTTACTATAAGGAATGGAGAGAATACCAGCATTGTCATCATAGTATTATTGTTGCTGAACAACAGCTCTAAATCCTTATTCAATAGCTTCTGGTTACATCTCAAAACCGCATGCACTTACCCCAGCACCCAGAACATGGAAGGGAGTGCACATCCTGCCACCAATATACCTTCACTACCACTACTGATATAGAACCTCTTGTGCATTTCCGTAGCTGTTCTTCTGCTTGTTCAAGGGCAACAAAGCAAAACCATTCCAGTTATTCAGCCTCACTGCTATCCTTACAGAGAGAACAAAATCTGAAGCCAGCAAAGTAGTCCAGGTCCATTTATTACCTATCAGCTGGGTCACAGAACTACAGGTACGTTCCTCACTGTACTAATCCAAGTGTTACAACCTGACTCATCTCTGTTTCTCTCAGGCTAAATGAAGTGGCCTTCCCCTGGCATTTGATGTTAAGCAGGTATGACAGAAATCTGTATGTGGACATTTCATGTACTTAAAATGTCAAACAGTGGCTCATCAAGATACATAAGACTATTTTTAGATCATTGGTTCTAAACACTTGCAGATGCTTAATGCATTTTGATTACACTGTACCTCCTGTGATTGCTATTCAGAAATTAACTGCAATAGTGAAAAGCAGAATACATTTTCAGTAACAGTACAGATTTCAAACACCAGTTCAACTGTGTAAGAGATGTGCATCTGGCCCTTTGGAGATACGTACATGGATTGCTTCCAGATTATAAATCCTATGATGTTTTTCCTTCTACTTTAAGGTACAGAATTTCATTACTTTTCATATTCCCACATGGCAGTAAAATGTTTTAAGCAAGATTAGATTTTCTTAGCGTTTTTGTTCTTGAGTGGTTTATTATTTGAAAAACATCCAGTACCTTTTATTCTGGCTCTGTAAAGACAGAAATGGAAACCAGGAGAACAATAGAGAAAAGGGCTCATTTATTATCCTAGAGGTATTCAAGAAAAGACTGGATGGGGCACTTAATGCCATGGTCTAGTCGATTGGATAGGGCTGGGTGATAGATTGGACTGTATGATAGGTTGGACCGGATGATCTTGGAGGTCTCTTCCAACCTGGTTGATTCTATGATCGTTATACATATGTATATATTATACATGTCATAGAATCAGTCTGGGTTGGAAGTGACCACAAGTTTCAACCCCCCTACCCTACATCAGGCTGCCCAGAGCCTCATTCAGCCTGGCCTTAAATATCCCCAACCACTTCCCTGGGCAACCCGTTCCAGGGTCTCACCACTTTCATGGTGAAGAACTTCCTCCTCACGTCCAGTCTGAATCTACCAACCTCCAGCTTTACCCCATTTCCCCTAGTCCTGTCACTACCTGATATCCTAAAAAGTCCTCCCCAGCTTTTTATACATGGCTCAAATTAGACAAAGTCCACAAATACTTTTTTAGGCTCCTACAAGAATAGGAAGCAATTATTTTATTAGTCATACCCAAAAGTCATTCCAACATTAGGAAATATTAGCAAAAAGTCAGGAAAGGATTTTTAAGGAGTTAATAAACTGAACAACTGCTTTTGCTGAAAAAAAAAATAAAGGCAGAGCATGAAATTCTGACTACTTACGTCACTAACTACAGATGAAGGAATAAATGAATTCTCAAAACAAGATGAAAGAAAAATTCTATCCACTTCAAAATGCTGCAAATCATTAGACTACCTTCACTGATTCTGCCCATTAATGTCTCTGTAAGTAAAATAAACAAGCTGGAAAACAGGATAAAAATAATATAATTTTATTACAGAAAATTATAAGGAGCAATTTATTTTAGGAAGTATTTTAAATTTCTGCAATGCATGCTATACTTTCCCTAGTATAAAGAACAAATTTAAGTCATGGGAGTTTATTTAAAGAAACCCACGAAGTGGTGTAAAATTGCTGCTTTAACACTGATAACTATTTTGTAATTGATGACAGCATCTGAGAAGGAGCAACTCACAGCTATGAAACAGTGACCTAATTTTACCTCTAAAAGGGCAAGGAAACAGAATTTTAAATGCCGCCAATGCTATTTTTAAAGTATACTACAGGTATGTTATCTTTGAAAGGACACAGCAGCAGGGCAAGGTTTCCAAAGTCTGGGAGGAAGAAAATGTCACTCCTGCTTTCAAGAAGGAAGCCCCTGCAGGGCCAGTCCTTACCTCAGTCTCTGAGCAGGACATATGAAGGGAAAATCAGGCCTGACTAACCTGAGAGCAGTGAAGTGATTGGCTCAGTGCATGAAGAGAGAGCAGGTGAGGCTTATCTTGATTTTAAGGTGGCTTTCAACACCTTCCCACATAACACATGTAAGTAAAGTCCTGAAATACAGACCAGGTGTTGGATGACGTGCAATGAAAAAAATGACTGAAATACCAAGCTCAACGGGTTGTGAAAGCAGAAGGAGGTCCAGCTGGATGCCAGTCACCTCACAGGTGCTGATACAGAGGCCACGACTGTCTAATGTCTTCATCACTGACTTGAATGACAGGACAAACTGGGCACTATGGCACTCACAGTGTACACTAAGTTTGGATATGTGGCTAACACAGCAGACATTGCCTGGCTGGGAAACAAGCTAACAGAAGTTCAAAAAAAGGGATGAGGAAAGTCTTGCACTTGGGGAGGAATAATCCCAAGCACCAGTACGTATTTCAGACCTGTTCAAGAGCCGCTGTGGAGAAAAAGACTTGGTAGTCTAGGTAGACATGTCTTGGTTGACACCAAGTTGAACATGAGCCATCTACGTGCCCTTGCAGCAAAGAAGGGAAATGGAATCCCCAAGGCTGCATTGCCAGCAGGCCAAGGGAAGCAATCCTTTCCCTCTGCTCCCCTCTCCCTCTGGTGGAACCACAGCTGGAGTGAAAGATACAGTTCTGTGCTCCTTTCTAAGAGAAAGACATACGGAGAGGCTCCTAGTAAAGAGCCACACAGACAATTAAAGGTCTGGAGCACATGACACGAGGAGAAGTTCAGAGTGCTGGAGAAGAGAATGTTCAGGAAGTACCTTGACAATGTGTATGGTGTAAAGAAGATGGAGAGACTGTTATGCCCAGAGAAAAGAAGAGAGGCAATAGACAGAAAGTAACATACAAGAAACTCAACTTAGATGCCAAGAAAAAGCTTTTTAACAATGAGATTAAACACTGACACAGGTTGCCTAGAGAGGTTATGGAGTTCCTCTCCATGGAGACGATTGGAAAAAAAAACCAAAACAGGCCATAATCCTGAGCAATTTGCTAGAGCTGACCCTGCTTTGTCCACAAGGGCTGGAATACAAACTTCCTGAGATTCCTTCCAGTCTTAACAATTCTGTGCCTTTATTCTGCTTGTCTTGATTTTTCCATCTGCATTCTTCGCTCAGCTTAGTGAGTTTATATGAATATAAACCTAACATCTTCAAGCTTCAATTGATTTCATCCTGCCCTCCAATATTGTTATCTAAGGATTTGCCTATCTGAACTTCTACACAGAGGACTGTAACATCCTGATTTTTACCTTTAAGACAGTCAGCAGTGACTGATAAGGTGATTTGACTCTGACATATGTAAGAGATTCCATTAGCTTGGTGTCTTTCATATCTGTTCACTGGGTATGAAAACTGAAGTGGCATATTACAAATACCAGCCACAGCTCTTGGTGGTGATAGTCTCAGAAACATCCTGGTTCTCCCATTAGCTACGGATAAATGGTTCAACTCTTTTTTTCACAGAATCACAGAATCATTGAGGCTGGAAAAGGCCTCTGAGATCATCAAGTCCAGCCTATAACCTAAAACCATGACATCAGCTAAACCAAACCACCAAGTGCCACATCTAATCTTTTCTTAAAGACCTC
Source organism: Psilopogon haemacephalus (assembly GCA_013396835.1). Taxonomy (NCBI): domain Eukaryota; kingdom Metazoa; phylum Chordata; class Aves; order Piciformes; family Megalaimidae; genus Psilopogon; species Psilopogon haemacephalus. Next base: position 16,248 of record VWZI01009204.1, read on the forward strand.
CAGGGATGGTGACTCCACCACCACTCTGGGCAGGCCACTCCTAATCACCTTTCCGTGAAGAAGTGCTTCTAACATTCAACCAAACCCTCCCCTGGCACAGCTTCAGGCTATGCCTGAATTGACTGTGGGCAATTAACGAGGCAGGAATTATAAAATATGTAGTTTTTATCATTTCCAAAAGCCCCACCCGCAATCTATGTACAAACTAATTTAAATTAGGGTTATAATTCATTTGGAAAAATCTTCACAAGGATGCTTTTCAGGCAATTTAGAAAAATCAGAAAATTGAAAAAGGTTTGGACATAAAACAGCTTTGCTGTATTTACAAACAAAAGGCAGTGTGGAGCCTTAGGGAACACCTATGCTACTCACAGCTGTGGAGTAGGAATTTCGAGGTGGTCCCTTGGCTCCTCTGCAGCAGTGTCTTTCGTGGCAGTGTCTGGAGTTGCTTATTACGATCCAGCAGTGGATCAACGAGGTACAGAGTCCAATGCCAGCCAAAGTCCAAAATTACTGCAGATACAGCTTTCACGAAGCCAAGATTGTGAAGCAATGCAGGGAAAAGCCAGGGTGCTCTGTTGTGTTCCCATGAATGACGGCAGTTTACTGCAGAAGCAGGTCCCTGCAGCAGATGGCCAGGATGCAATGGTGCAAAAGCAGGGACCATGCACTTTCTTGTCACTGTTCTTCTAGATGCTCCTCAAGGTCCAACTAGACAATGTGTCCAGTTGCCATATATATATATATGCTGGGAGGATTTGTTCCTTCCCTGCACGAGCCCACGGTGGGGAGGGGGGAGAAGGAACTTCACACCTACTTCTCTGCGCATTCGAAACCTCCAGTGGGGCAGGGACTTGGGTATGCCCTGCCACAATATCATCTTGTCCTGTCACAAGTTGTCTGGGAGAAGAACCTGACCACACCTGAGTACAATTTCCTTTATAAGTAGTTCTAGAGAGTGATAAGGTTCCCTCTAAGCCTCCTCTTCTCCAGACTGTACACCCCCAGCTCCCTCAGCCTCTCCTCATCAGCCTTTCCCTAGTCTTGTCAATTTCCTCTGGACCCACTCCAGACCCTCAAGATCTCTCTTGCAGTGAGGGCCCAGAGCTGCACACGGTGTTCAAGGTGAGGCCTCCCCAGTGCCAGTACAGAGTGCAATGACAGCCCTGGTGCTGCTGGCCACACTGTTCCCGATACATGTCAAGATGACATTGGTCTTCTGTACCATCTGGGCACGCTGCTGTCTTATCCCCAGCAGGCTTTCACCCAACACTGCCATGTCTCTCTCTGACAGACTGTTTTCCACCCACTCATCCTGCAGTCTGTGGTGCTGCATGGGGTTACTGTGGCCAAAGTGTAGCACCCTGCACTTGGCCCTGTTGACCTTGGTCCTGTTGACTGTCATCCCACTGGCCTCAGCCCATTAACCCAGCCTGGGACAGGTCCCTCTACAGCATCTTCCTATCCTCCCAGCTTGGTGTCATCTGTATATTTACTGACAGCAGACTCCATCCCCTCATCCTGGTCATTGATAAAGATGTTGAACAGACCTGGACCCAGCACTGATCCCTGGGCACACCACTGGGCACCAGACACCAACTGGATGTAACACCATTCACAGCCACTCTCTGTGTTTGCTCACCCAGCAAAAGGTGCACTTGTCCAGGCCATGGGCTGCCAGCTTGGCCAGGAGGATGCTCTGGCAGACTGCGTCGAAGGCTTTGATGAAGTCTAGGTAGAGCACATTCACAGCCTTGCCCTCGTCTACCAAGCAGGTCATAGAATGCAATCAGGTTGGTTAGGCAGCACCTTCCTTTCCTGCACCCAAGCTGGCCTGATTCCCTGGTTTTCTTGTACCTGCCACTTTATGACACTCAGGATGAGCTGCTCCATAACCTTGCCAGGTACTTAGATCAGGCTGACAGGCTTAGAGTTTTTGTGATCATCTTTCTGGCCCTTCTTGTGGATGGGCCATACTTTGGCCAACCTCCAGTCATTTAAGCTTTGATGGAGAGAGACTCTTAGGTGACTGGATCAAAACTTTGCCTGTCTGTAATCTTACAGCTGCTTCTTAGTTTTTAAACAGCTTTTTTTTCCAGAAAAATGCAAAAGCCTTGAGGTTAGGGCCACACCTCCTGGTGGATGCATCTGCTTATGGTTAAAGACAAAATTCACAAGAGAACTCGTACATGGCATTGCAGCCTCGTGAAGAGCGCACATCCTCATACAAGAAACCTCTGCAACTTGGATGCTTATTTTCTACTCTAGATACCAAAGGGATGCAAAGTATGTTCTGCTTACTCTCAAACTTCCTGAGACCTTTTCACATAGTTAATGCAAATATAAGCTGCAAAGCAATTTATATACAGGCTTGAACCTTTACCTAAACAGGAAACTTTGGCTGTACTATTCAGGAAAATTAGTTCTTGAGAAAAAGAAAGCTGTGAAAGCAAACAAATGCTCAGGGACAAAGTAGATGGCAAATATTCTAGTTTGCTACATATGACAGCTGTTAAAACTGAAAAAAAATATCAAGTAAGTAGCCCTTTGTCTCCTATGATAAGTATTAGTGAGTTTTATTTCTGTACTTTAAGTATGAACAAAAAACGTTAAATATGCATCTGATACGAAAACCATTTCCTTCGTGACTTTTATTAGTTTAAAATCTCTAATGCAAAGGTCACTCATTCTTTAAAGTGATGATGTAATCATCAGGGAAATAGATTATTAATCTATGTTACGAGATTTCTTTTGTGTGTGTTATTTATGCAAAAGTTGCTGGGAACAGCAATACATGTAATTACACTACCAACAGCATTACCTGTCAATTAAAATGAAACTAAGCTTTCACACTATTTAAAAGCTCTTAAAATGAGGCAAGCATCTTAAAACTTAGGATACTGTCTCCTAAACTGCTCTTGGGGGAGAGAAGATTGGCAGAAAAAGAAGTTCTGCTATGAATTAACAGAAAAGCAGGCAATTAGATATGTATATAAAAACAAAGGCGGAAAGCAAGATTTGCAAATTAGGTATTTTTAAATTCAGAGTTTTAACCCATATTTAAAATATCTAGTCAGTATTATAATAAATAATGATTTGTCTAAATAATTGTTTAGGAGCAATCATAGAATCAGAATTGTCAGGGCTGGAAAGGACCCTAAGGATCATCTAGCTCCAAACTCCCTGCCATGGACAGGGACACCTCACACTAGATCAGGTTGCTGACAGCCCCATTCAGCCTACTCTTAAAAGCCTCCAGGGATGAGGCTTCCAGCACCTTCCTGGGCAACCTGTTCCAATGTCTCACACTACCCTCATGGTGAAGAAGTTTTTCCTAACATTCAATCTGAATCTACCTACTTCTAGTTTTGCTCCATTCCCTCCAGTCCTATCACTACCTGACACTCTAAAAACTCCCTCCCCAGCTCTCTTTTAAGCCTCCTTTAAATACTGGAATGTCACAATAAAGTCCCCTCAAATGAAGAATATGACCCTTCAAAAAAAGGATGTATCTTTCCTGTCTGTGGAAATCCTGAACAGAAAAGCAATCACTAAAAGTAGTAACCCATAACAATTATGCTAATGGTTTCCTTAATACCGATGAAAAAATACTGCTGCAAAAGACATCTAACAACATTGATCAGTTCTTCAACTAGGGCTGAAATCAAACATTTCAATAGATTATTCAAAATCCACAGCTTTAAAATTACTTTTATTTATTGTACACAGTTTCTGGCAGCTTGTATTACTTTTTAGCACTATATACTATAGCTAATAAATAATATAATAGTCTTGCTCTTTCTCCATCCCTAGTGGGAGCAGAAGAATGTTGCAGACTGACATATATCAGCATTTCTCCAGAAAACTGGTCGAGCTCTCTTGTCTGCAAGAGTGTTTGTGCTGACATGTATTAATGCACAAGAGGGTGTGATCTAAGGCAAAAACAAAGATTTGTCTCATTCCACGTAAGCTCCTTCATCTGATTAATCACACAGTAACATACACCCCTGCTGCACAAGTGAAAGAACATGTAAGGGCAGAAGAGACAGCCAAAACCATTTCCATTAATAAAACCATTTACCGCCAATTAGATTTCTGTCAAACTAGGATGTAAGCAACTTTAGCAACTTTGCTAACTCTCATCTCTCCTTCTGACTAATCTTGGTATTTCATCTGGCCAATACAGAGATTACACCAACAAGCTGGTCATCAGGCTTTGAACAAACAGAATTGTCTGTGTTTACAAATGTCTGACAAAGGTTTCCAAATGTTAAACCAACCCTAATATTACAAATCTGCTGGTTAAAACATACCAACAAACATTGTTTTCAAACATGTACAAACTCTGGAGCTGGCTGGACTGTGAAAAACATTCACTGGAATCCTTAAAAAACTACTTACAAGTTTGACAAGTGACTAAGGCAAACTGCCTGGCACACTGCTCAGGTGTGCTCTAGCACACTGCTATATGCACTACATACAAGTTGACTACAGACTAGTGTAAATTATGACTACGTAACGACTTCCCTTACCTGACTGGAATTAGGCCAGAGCAATTTATTTTTTCATACACAATCAAAATATGGCCCTGCTGCAAAGTTTCCTATATGCTCTTCAAAATGTGAGCAAATACAACTTCACTGCATGCAGGAAGGAGGTCTGCTGCTGAGGTTTCTTGCCTTTTTACATAGCAAGAAGTAGGTAGTCTATCTCCATCCCACCACTGACGTTAACTTCAATTGCCTTCATGAGTCACTACATCTACTTTCTCTTCTTAACCCCAGTGAAACTTTTCAGTGTCATTCACTTGGAAATTGCAGTTATGTATCTTTGCAATGCAGATGAAGTTTCACTCTGGTATGCCTGACAACAGAAAGAAGAACTGCAGGTGTGAAAAGGAGGATAAAGATGAAATACACTTCCCTCTCCCATTAAAGCCATCAAAGTCCCCCAAAAGCAAGCATAAAGCTAGAAGCACTCTAAGGTGCTTTCAGTAAGCTTAAAAGCAGCATTTATAATGGTCAGCCACTTGTACCGCTGGTACACTTTCTAGGACAGAATACTTTTATGTACTAAACAATTCCAGGCTCTTCCCCTCTCTCCTGTTCCTCTAGCTGGCAAGATTTTACATCTGTTTCTGAGGTGCATTATATGGATTTTTTTTTCCTGTTTTGGATTTTCTAGGGATGACCTTAAACACTCTTTATTTGCCTATATCTCTTTTATAAACAGTCATTTTAAAAAGGAGCTTTTATTTCTAAGAAAGCCTTACGTTATTACCACTTATTTATCAGTTACAAATGTGTTGGTTTGAGCTAATTGGAAAATTTGTGTGAAAAATTAGACTGCTGCCTGAGAGTGAGAAATTAAACACTGTGTCCCTTCACCCAGTTTTGACTGAGAGAGAAGAAGGTTGTCTTGAGAATGTTCCCAAAACATCCAGATAAGCCAGTGTGCTTGCGCAGTTCAGTCGGCTCTGGGTCGAGCAGGCTTCACCAGCTTCTTTCCTTTGTCTCTCTGCCTTTGAACTAATTCAGAGTAAAATTACTAAAACCATTCATTCCTTCCTGCCACTAATCTTTCTGACCGATCTTCAGCTTATCTGCAGCATCATCAAGTGGTGAGATAAAGCTGGGGGGAGGAGGGAGAGGTGGTACAGGGGGGTTTGGTTTCCCTCTCTTGGGGATTTTGGTCTCCAGGAGGGGTGTGGTGTCTGTATTTCTATTTTACTGTATATTTCTGTAAATATCTGTTATATCTTGTAAATATTTGCTTGTATATTTGCATTGCTGTAAATATAAAGCTTCATTTATTAACTTCCAGTGTGTTTTTCTGAGTTTTAGCCGGGGTTTCAAAAGGTGGGGGGGGCAGGTCACTGCAAACCCACTACAACAAAATAAACTGAAACAGGAACCTGGTAAAATTAAACAAAAGCAAAGCTAACTTTCATAGCCCAACAACATTTAAAAAAATTTTTTTGGGTATTTTTATGTTACTTGGGTTTGCACTCTGGCAAGATGAAACCAACACATTTTAAAAGAGCCCTGCTCCCTCTTAATGAAGCAACTTATCTTTGGTGCTGTCCTTAGGCATATTGAGGACAGTGGGTCCATTGGGAGCAGTCAGCGTGGTTTTACCAAGGGGAAGTCATGTTTGACCAACCAGATAGCCTTTTATGAGGATGTAACAAGGTGGACAGATGATGACAGAATGGTAGATGGGGTTTATCTTGATTTCAGTAAAGCATCTGACACCGTCTGCCACAGCATCCTTCTGGCTAAACTGAGTCAGTGTGGTCTGAATGATCAAGTAGTGAGGTGGATTGGGAACTGGTTGATGGAAAGAAGCCAGAGAGTTGTGGTTAATGGGATGAGTCTAGCTGGAGGCCTGTAACTAGTGGGGTCCCACAGGAATCAGTACTGGGACCAGTTCTGTTCAATATATTCATCAATGACCCGGATGAAAGTACAGAGTGCAATGTCAGCAAGTTTGCTGATGACACCAAACTGGGTGGAGTGGCTGCCAAACCAGAAGGCTGTGCTGCCATTCAGACAGACTTAAGACAGGCTGGAGGGCTGAGCATGGAGAAATTTAATGAAATTGAACAAGGGCAAACATAGAGTCTTGCACCTGGGAAAGAACAACCCTGAGTATCAGTATAGGTTGGGGACTGACCTGCTGGAAGGCAGCAAAGGGGAAAAGGATCTGGGGGTCCTAGTGGATGGGAGGTTGAGCAGGAGCCAGCAATGTGCTCTAGTGACCAGGAGAAGCAATGCCATTCTGGGGTATATTAGAAGGCCTGTGGTTAGTAGGTCACGAGAGGTTCTCCTGCCCCTCTACTCTGCCCTGGTGAGACCACATATGGGGTAGTGTGTCCAGTTCTGGGCCCTCCAGTTCAAGAGGGACACGGATCTGCTTGAGAGAGTCCAGTGCAGAGCCACAAAGTAGCTGAGGCTCTGCTGCTTGGAAAAGGAAAGACTGTTTATAAATATGTAAAGGTGAGTAACAGTATGACTGAACTTGGTGTCTATACTATATTAAGAGAAGATACCGGTTGACTAGACTCAAAGAGATCTCCATGGAAAATCCCTATATGTATATAAATATTATCTAGTTTATCTCTATAAAACTGGGAGCTGGGGCTCTTTAGCTTGGAGAAGAGGAAACTGAGGGGTGACCTCATCAATATTTATAACTATGTAAAGGTAAATGCCAGGAGGATGGAGCCAGGCTCTGCTGGGTGATGCCCAACTGTGAGACAAAGGGCAACAGGTGGAAGTTGAAGCATAGGAAGTTTCATTTAAACATGAGGAGGAATTTTTTCCCTGTGAGGGTGACAGAACACTGGAACAGGCTGCCCAGGGAATTGTGGAGTCTCTCTCTCTATATAGATATTCAAAACCCACCTGGATGTGTTTCTGTGTGATCTAGTATAAGAGATCCTGCTCTGGCAGGGAGGTTGGACTGGATGAGCTTTTGAGGTCCGTTCCAGCCCCTGGCATACTGTGATTCTGTTCAATTTACATCCACCTGATCTTTTTACAACATACCCTGATGAATAACACATACAGAACCACCTCTGAGCAGGAAAAGGGCATTTTGATATTCTGGAGATGAAAATTCAGTTGCCAGAACTATTTTGACATTGTAGCATCCAAAAACTTAATTCCAGATCACCAATACAGAACAACCTTTTCCATGTGACACAGTTGATGCAGACAAGCAAAACCTAAAGGAAAAAGAAAGTCACAGGGGAAAAAGAAGATACAGTTTCTTTACGTGTACTGAAGAGAAGAAAAACACAGGTTGACACCCTCATGTTCCTAATATGCTGGGTTATTGATTCGGGTAGACATTTATAAAAGTAAAAAGGCAATGATGACATTACAGTCCATACAGAGGTGATGCTTTCTTTAGGAAGGAAGTTTTATCTCAACATAAGGAGAAACATCTTTACAGTGAGGGTGACTGTCCTGGTTTGGCATAAATCCTGCCAAATTAGTTCAAACCCCTGCTCTTTCCCTTCTCCTGTAGCAAGGTTCGAGGGTTGAAGGATGTGAGCAAATAGTGAGAGTTTGCTCAAGAAAGCCCTGAAGGCACATGACCAAGTCAGGTGCCTCATGCTGCCCCTCAAGTGTTAGGGTGGACACCTAGGTGAAGGACTTTGAATTCACTGGCCAGAACAATGGATGCTAATGCCTATTGGCCAGTTTCACCCTTCAAAATAGTGTATTTAAGGGAGAGTGATTTAGAGGTGCTGCCACCGGGACCGGATGTTTATTCACATCTCTTTCACAGCGGCTACGTGTTTGCAGCATGCATTGCAGATTTGCAGAGGCAAGGCAAACCTTTCCTACTCCTCTCTCGGGACACTCTGTACCTATCGCATCTGTGAGTATAGGCAGGGTTAGAATTTCCCCTGTTATCAGGTTCCCTGTTTACGAAGTTCTGACTGTTTAAACTGTTGAAGCTCTTTGATTCCGTGTTTATTAGTATCCTTTGTGTAATTGCCTCTTATCGACCAAACATCTGAAGAACCTCAGGGATGTTTCCCAATTTTTTTAATATTAGTAATTTAAAAATAAATATTAATTTTAAAATACTAGTAATTCATAACCAATTACTAATAACCACAACAGAGCACAGGAACGGGCTGCCCAAGAGAAGTTGTGGAGTCTCCTCCTCTGGAAACTTCCAAAATGTGCCTGGATGCATTCCTGTGTGGCCCACCCAAGGTGATCCTGCTTTGGAAGGGGTGTTGGGCTAGATGATCACTAGGGATCACTTCCAACCCCTAGCACTCTACGATTTGCCAATGTCCAGTCAGCTAGAAACTCCCTGATTAACCATGACTGCTGACAAATTATGGAGAATGGCTTGGTAAGCACTTCCACCAGCTCCCTCAGCACCTTTGGGTGGCCCCATAGATTTATGTATGTCCATATACAGCAGCAGATCCCTAGCGAACTCATCTTGGAGTATGGGGGCTTCATTCTGCCTTCCATCCTCATCTTTCACCTTGGGGCTTGGGTATCCTGTGAACAATCTGTCTTACTACTAAAGACTGAGGCAAAGAAAGTATTGAGGACCTCAGCATTTTCCTCATCCTTTACTACTATGTTCCCATTTCCATCCAAAGGATGGAGACACTATATTACATGTAAGCAATCTCCTATTAGATTGTAGCATGTTGTTTTCATGTTGACTGACAAGCAAAATAAACCAAATTATTAATTATAGATGACAATTTGCTCAGAAAAAGGAGACAACAACATCAGAGAAAAATGAAAGGAACACTGAAAATTTCCACCTAGTGCTAAACCTGTAACGTGAACTAAATTCTGCTGCAGTGCAGGCAAAGACTGCACTACATAGACAGGCAAACCTCTTGATAGGATGTTCATCCTACATGGGAGGACATGATTCCTGGCACATTATTCCTTAAACAGTCCCTGGGTACAGGAAAGCACTAGGTGGCATGAACCAGAAGGCTTCCAGAAAACCTTGCTGATACCTAAGACAGGCTCTCTCAGCAGTGCCACAGCTGAGCTCACACCCAGGTCAGCTTGCTCTTTTCAGTTCTGGAAACTTACTCAGGCTGCCTCTAACAAATCACTCTGAATTCCAGATTCCTCCTCCCACCTGAACCACCATATAAATTATGTCACATGACAGGGATGTAGAGCAGCAGGCCTCCCCCTCCATCCTCACACCACTTTGGAACTGGAGCATGCAGCTTCTAAACACACATCAGAGTAACTACCACTATGGCATCCATAACGCGGTAAGAATAACGTGAACGGATGATCCATGTGACAAAAAGGTTTGACAGCTACTATTACACTTACTTCTGCAGAGCTATATACATTCCTGCTCATCTCCCTGCGCAGGTTGTCTACTCTCTCTGCCTTGCACAAAGACATTCAGCAGGGATCTCCTCCTGTCTGCAGATTACTAGAGGAGGAAATCCTACCTATTCTGTACACACCCTACAAGCACTTAGAACTTCATTATCTAGGCTTCAGATTTGTTGCTGGCATGAGAGCTGCATTAATTAACATTATCCATATAGAACAGAATTGCAGAAAAATGAAGTCATCAAGAGTATTAACACACCTTACAAAAGCTTTTGATGTCAGGCTGTGTCATCTACTTGTAGAAGCAGATAGGGCAGGAAATCCTTTTAAGTAAGTGTGGTGTTTAAAGCAGTTACCTGCCCCCCCATCTTTTTATAAACCCCAGCTAGGACTCAGAAACACTGGAAGTTAATAAATGAAGCTTTATATTTACAGCAATGCACAATATACAAGCAAATATTTACAAGGTGTAACAGATATCTACAGATATATACAATGAAAAGGTAATACAGATACCACACCCCTCCCAGAGACCAAAATCTCCAAGAGAGGAATAACCAACCACCCCCTACCACCTTTCCCCCCTTCCCCAGTCTTATCTCACTACCTGTTGATGCTGCAGATAAACTGAAGTAGATTGGCCAGAGGGATTAGTAGCAGGAGAGAAGTTAGTAGGTTTACTCTGAATTAGCTACCAAGACAGAGAGACAAAGGAGACCATGCAAAGAGCAGCCGCAGCCAGAGCTGTCAGAAACCGTCTGATATCTAATGTTTTGGGTAAAACACTTTAAAAAACTAATTTTTTTTCTTTCTCAGTAAAAGTCTGGTGAAGTGACATACTGTCTTTACCTCTCTCAGCTAATAGTCTAATTTCCTCACTCAAATTCTACAATTAGCTCAAACCAGCACAGTAAGTCAGTATTTATCCAAGGACTACTCTTCCCACAGAAACTCTAAGCAAACTCCTTTCATTCCCAAGAAATTTTAAGAGGAGACTGGGAGAAGATACCCACTGAGGCATCACCATTTTTGACAGCTGAACTTCCATGTCATCTGTTTTCAGAGGTAAAACAACCTTTTCAAAGCAGCAGTCAGAAGAGTTAAAAAAGGTGATGCCAGATCAAAAGAGAAATTTATAAGGGAAAGAAAATTAACTCCTTCACCCGAAGACCCTGCTAACTGCTCAAAACATTATTAGCTAGAAATCTGAAAACCTGCCTCCTATTCCTCATGGCTACCTAAAGGCTCCAAACCCATGTAACACCAGCTAACTCCCCAGTTCATGCAGTTCTCAAGCATAACCTCATCAACTCTGAGAAAAACCACTCAACAATGAAACAAACATCTGCTCACAGAAGCTGAGCAGCTAGTAGCAATATCCATATAAGGAGAAAAGTAAACAAAGTCCCTACAACGAAAAATCTTAAGATAAGGAACACAATTGAACTTGAGAAAAATTACAAGGAAGAAATCATAACTTTCACACTTTGCTTCCCAATTGTTATACACGTGGACTTAGAAAATGCCAGAAGGGGGCTGTGTCCTGAGGTTTCTATGCACAACCACAAACATAAAGCAGGTGTTAAGAAGCCTCCCTCTACACCACCTTGCTTTCAGAGATACAGGCTGGATTCAGTTTTAGTTCTTACACTGTGCTTGTACACACAATTGAGTGTATTCATTTATGAGAGACTTCACTGGTATATTTACCTCCTAAGAGTGAAATGCATTCCTGAAACAAAATTCTAAGCTTACCACCTATGCCCTAAACTTCACTAAATGCAGTTTAAAATTTTCAGCATTTTTTATTTCTTCCTCAAAAAAGCAAAGTTTGCTTGTCATGGGCAATCAAATTGATGCTGACAACAATTAGACACCAAACACAAATGATGCCTTTCGCAAACAGGAAGATTTCTCTTTTTGATCATTGTCACAAAGACAAACGTTGACACTCATGTACTAGTATTTCCCTAGAAGAATAGAGGTCAGAGAACTCAAAGTAGGGGTGCCTAGTTTGCATCCTCACCAGCTTCAGCTAGCTCACAGCCCATGTACCATCACCCACCCTTTAGTAGCTGCTAGCTCTCAGCTTCCCAATCTCTCAGGTGCAAAAGGGACCAGGGTTTCCCTTGTAAGCACTTTCTGACTGCCCATGCAATACAGCTGAATTGGATTTGCTGAGGATGTGTATATCCTTTGAGAACATAAATCCCACTGAACACGCATGGATGAGCGGCACTAAATTTGCTCACATGAGAGGGGAAGGATTTTGGCAGAGAAACTTGTGCTGCTACAACAACGTGTATTCCATAGCCCATTCAGCTGAGAAATCCAGACTCTGCTGTTTCAAAACTCTGTTTCTATTAAAAAAACACATACATTTGAACTACAAACAAGCAATCTCACTTTTGCAAAGCAATTCATTCTTACAGCCTCTGGTTGTATCAGACAAGACCACCATGCAACATTACTACTCCTTAAGTCACAGAAGTTACCCTGAGGATTCATTAAAGAGTTACTACAAGAGGTGGGGTACTTTGCATTCTCCAGTAATAGAGATTAAAAGCATTTAAAGCAAATCAAGACTGCAAGCTCAGCCAACTCAGAACATGAGCCGGCAGTGTGCCCAGGTGGCCAAGAAGGCAAATGGCATCCTGGCCTCGATCAGGAATAGTGTGACCAGCAGGACAAGGGAGGTCATTCTTCCCTGTACTCAGTGCTGGTTAGGCCACACCTTGAGTACTGTGTCCAGTTCTGGGCCTCTCAATTTAAGAAAGATGTTGAGGTGCTTGAATGTATCCAGAGAAGGGCACCAAGGCTGGTGAGTAGGTTGGAGTACAGCCCTTTGAGGAGCGGCTGAGGGAGACGGGGTCATTCAGCCTGGAGAAGAGGAGGCTCAGGACAAACCTCATTGCTCCCTACAACTACCTGAAGGGAAATTGTATCCAGGCAGAGGTTGGTCTCTTTTCCCAGGCACCAGGCACCCAGGGACATAGCCTCAAACAGTGCCAGAGCAGGTTTAAACTGGACATTAGGAAGAAATTCCACATGGAAAGAGTGATTGTCATTGGAATGGTCTGGCTGGGGAGGTAGAGTCACCATCCTGGAAGTGTTTAAGAGGAGGCTGCATGGGGCACTTCGTGCCATGGTTTAGTTAATTATGAGGGTTAGGTGATAGGTTGGACTCGATGATCCTAGAGGTCTTTTCCAACCTGGTTAATTCTGTGATTCTGTAAGTCAGAATGCTGCTGACTTAGGCAACTCTCATTCAAATTCTTACAACCACATGCATCATGATACTATCTTTCCTTACTTCACTGCACCTATTTCTCTGCAAAACCTAGGTGGAACACAGTGAGTACTCAGTATTGTACATTTCATTTGCCCTTTTAAAAAAAATTATCATTAACTGCTCCAAATGCATGCCTATATTGCTAAAAACTACCTGCATGATGGCCTGATTGTATGTGATTGTGGCAAGATGGAATTCCTGTGCTAATCTTTTCTGTATACAGATCACAGAAATAATTTGGGTCTCACAAGCCATACCACTCATGACAGTTAAACATCTGAAATACTTGGTTCATGTCATCAACTATATAGTGCAGCAAATTCCCTGCAACTTATGTCACTTTAAAAAAAATTACTTTAGATGCAAATATATTAAAAAGCTTGTGACTGTTTAATACTTAAGCAAAACTAAATTTTAATAATTTAAAATCCATCTTTATGGGAACATTTTTAGATATACAATAAGATTCCTCACTTCTTTATATTGCATTTACTTCAATTGCTTAAATGCTTTGAGAATCCTAAAAACTGTTTCAAACCATCTGTGTGAAGTGGATTGTGTTCTTAATCTGCAAACAGAAAATCCAAGATTAATATTACCTGGTAATTAACGATCAAATATTAGAGTGCTACAACATGACTTGGCAGAATTACATACAACTTCATATACTGATATATAGCTCCTCCTAATTCCTCTACTTCTGTATTTACATCACATTTTAGTCACTCATTTGTTAAAAACAATACCAGTATTATAATCATGTACTATGTACAATAATCCTTGGCTTAATGTCTGAAGAAAGATAAAGACAATAAAAACATGTGCCTCAATATATTTGGGCATCCCTTACAGCACAACTGCATTTTCTCTACTGAGACAAATTACCACCAAGTAACATCATGACAATATCCTTATAGAAGATTAATTGTTTTTCTTGAATGCATACATGTAGATCTCCTTTGCAAGACTTACATGGAACCTAGATGTAAAACATGTCTGAAAAGCTGTGCTAGGTACAAATAGATAGGAGTGTCAATGCCACATACATTGGATAATGAGGAATTGCAAAATGCTGTGTGGCATTACACTGCTGCACAGAACAAAATATCAGGGGAATATAAAACAGACCGGTATGAACTGCAAGGACAGCTGAGGAGATTATTTGGCAACATATTGGCATAAGACTCAATTAGGAAACTGGGGAAACTTGTGTCAAGCAGGCTTTTGGCTGAAATGTTAAGCTGTTTTAGAACAAAAGGTTAAAAAAAGATCAGATGTGGTTTTCCTTCCATCTTCAAAGGCTCTTGGATGACTTTCAACTAAATGGTCATGCTAATAAATCAGGTTGAGATTACTTCACCTGCCATTCACTACTGAAGTTAACTACAACAAACTCCATCTCTTGTTGCATGATTTTAGAATTATATCATCAGGTGAATGCTGATTCTGTAGATATCCTATCCTCACTTACAATTGACAAGAAGGATTCCTTCAAAGCTAGTGGGAAATTTCTACGCTAAATAGAGCTACTATCCAGCTAACCTCTTGCAGAGAACAAAAATTTGCATTGCTGCTACAGAGAAGAGTGAGAGCACTACAAGATATGGCAGTATACCTGCGTGCAAGCCAGCGCTGCAAGTTAAAAAATGGGAGCAACTTCCTCTGTTGTTGTCTCAGATTAACAGCTCCAAAGGAATTCAGTACTAAGGTCAAGCTTTAGCCTAATAATACAAGCAATTTTAATTTATTTCAAGAATATGATGCAATATCTTGCATAAAGACAAAGTTCACTGCTACAAATGAAGTGAGGTTTCTTGTCTAGCAAATCTGCTTAATGTTGTTAACTGTGACTCACTGTGGACTTTAAGGAGCAATAGTTTTAAACTATTGAAAAGTAGATTTAGATCAGACATTAGGAAGAAATTCTTTATTATAAGGGTGGTGGAACACTGGAATAGGTTGCCTAGGGAGGTGGTGGAGACCCCAACGCTGGTGACATTCAAAATCAGGCTTGATGGGGCTCTAAAGAACCTGATCTGATTGTGGTGTCCCTATTTACTGCAGGGTGGTCGGACCTTCTGAGGCCCTTCCAACCCAACGCATTCTACTATTCTACAGATGCTTAACTGTCTCAAATCTTACAAAGCTGTACCTTACATAAAATAATTAGGAAATATTCAGCTTCTTAATTTCTTGTTACTGCACATTCCAAGAGCAATACAAAGACTCAAAGAAATTACAATTACATACAAAACAAATTAATGGTTGCAATGAGATGATCACAACTTCTAACTAGAGTGCAAAGATCTTCAATGAGGTCCTGGGCTTTGCAGCAGTATATCATACACAGCCAAGTACACCAAAACAGTCAGTGTGGCTTAAAAAGAGTAAGTCAAGTCTCCCATCGGAGTCCCTGACTTCAGAATGCTTGACAAGCAACACTTCCCTTCTAGTTTCATGCAGCAATATCAATTCAAAAGCAGATTTCAGATGACTGTAGAAATATCTTTGTTCAGACACAAAAGGTATGGTGATAGTTATGAGCTGCAGTTTCCTAACTTGGAAATAAGAAATACACTGGACAAATTTTATTACTGTGTGACACTAACAAATATCAACACCTCCTTTTTACAGCAGGATACTCAAAATAATCCTCATTTTTATAAATTTCATTCACTTGAAGGATTCTGAGTATTTATTTCACTTAATTACCTTAGTGACTCAGAGCTTACCCTTTCCATGCTAACAGGCACAGAAGTCAGCATCTCATACTTCAATTTATCCCTATATCCAAATTATGTTAGAAGCAAAAAGCATTCTGACTTCGCTGGTGCAAGTCTGCCAGGGAAAGAAAAAGATTCAGCCCATCTCTAATTTGAGAGTACCTGAAGGGGGCTACAAGAAAGCTGCAGAGAGACTATTTGCAAAGGCCTGCAGGGAAAGGACAAGGGCAATGGCTTCAAACTAGAGCAGAGGAGATTTATACTGGATGTTAGTAACAGATGCTGGAACACTGGAACAGGTTGCCCAGGGAGATGGTTGGTGGCCCATCCTTAGAGATATTCAAGGTGAGGCTGGACAGGGCTCTGGACAACCTGATCCAGTTGATGATATCTTTGCTGACTGCAAGGAAGCTTGGACTGGATGACTTTGGAAGTCACTTTCAACCCAGATGGCTCTATAATTCATGGTTCCACATATAACTTACCACTCTCAGCCGGCATCCCTGTACATATTAATTAGTAGTCCACAGCACTGACTGAAGCTGAGAATTGAATTGCAGCATCAAAAATAGGAGGAAAAGTCAAGCACATGTGTCAGACGCAACACTTGTGTTTGGGAGGGGATTTAGTGTTGACTCACCTGGTGAGGTGTGGCTTTCCACACTAGCTTTTGCTTAAATTAAATAGCAGGTCTGACTGTAATTGATAAATAATGTTTATAATGTTTATATTTAAACTACCATCTGCCCTATTTCCAGTATAAATTGAGAAGCAATTTTCAGCTAAATAGTTCCACTTCAGGGAAAATAGTCTCAGGTCTGCCATAGTTCTATATCTATTCTTCAGCAAATCTCTTATCTCCATGTTTTGGATCAGTTTTCAAAAACTGCACATTTTGCCCCTGAGAACAGCAACTCCTGAGTATGTTGAAACCAAAATGAAAGATCAAGTTAAGAACTCAAAACAAAACATGAACATGAAGTCAATACTGTTTTACCATAATCACAGTAATCATGTATTTTCAAATCTCATTAAATGGTAATAAAATGTAAAAATCAGTGAAAACACCTCTAAGTACAGGAATATATTCTGTTTTGTAGAGAGAACTAGAACAAGTATTAGTCAGCAGCAGCAAAAATTTACTTAATTATAAAACTATACTTTTAAGAACAGAATTGGAGTACAATCAAAAGAAAATTAAGTCATCAAAGCTGAAACAAGACTGATGCTAAATTCTGTTCAAATTGGGCAAGCTCTAAGTCTTCTAATAAAAAGCAAGTGGATGGAGTCAGTAATAAACTGATTAAGTCCTAGAAACTACAGTTTTCTAAGGTTCTATCTGTTCTCTACATGTGCCACCCTGGGTCCTTGCCAGATCCACAGCCTGACAGTCTTTTATGCATAGTCAGTGACAGAACATCCTTGCCATGCTCTGTCAACAAAGAAGTAGTGCCTGTTGGAATACCAAAGTGACAAACTTGGAGCTAAGCTAGGATACAATTAATTCAGACAGCCTGGCAAAATGAAACTGAGAGTACAGCTCAAGAAGAATAAAAAATATGGATTAAATAAATGGGGCATGGGAATATAGCTAAAGCATTACATAATAATACCTGTAAACGAAACCAGAAGTGGAAACTTTGGAATATTTGCTCAAGAAATTAAAATTAAAGTCAATACAGTAAGAAAGAGTCTAACAAACACCTTGGGGAAAAAAAAACTAACAACAAAATAAACAAACAAAAAGCATTTCAGAGTAAGGAACTCTGCCAAAGAACCTGTAAAGGCAATAGATCAAGTTATAAGAGGCATGCTCAGAGTACAGCTTCTCTGCAGAAACATTTTTGTTAGTGTTCACCATAGAAAAGCATGGTGACAGTCTCACATCACATCTGTGCATGGAAGTCTGGAAAAATCTGTTTCAAGCAGAAGCACTGATAGAACTGAATTATTTTTCTAAAATAGATAGTTGCCAGAATTAGAAGGTATTTGCTCCTTGAGCTCTGAAGAAACTACTGATGTTACTGAAAAATGCAATAACTAACCTAATCAAAATCATATATAATCTCTAATTTAAAACCGCTCTAATACCAATGGTTAAGGTAACTGGCACTTTTAAGAAGTCCCTAAAGCAGCCCAGAAAGGTACAGAATAGTAAGCTTGATATTTATACTGAATAAATGGTACTAACGAATTTAAAATAATTAGGAATGAGTGAGTAAATCTGAATAGCGTGGAAGAGTCCCAAGGGCATTTGTATAACAGTTACACTTCACAAATCTAGTACATTAAGTGAAAATAGAAGTTCAGAAGAGAAAATGGGTTGATAGCCCCACTGAATTTCAAAAAGCGATTTCCTAAAGCCTCCTAAACAAATTAAGGTATACTAGAGTAAGAGCTAATGTCCTTCTGTGAATTAACTGCTGGTGAAAAGACCAGAAATAATGGTGGGCCCTGACTGTCAGCTTTTGTAGTTGATGGGGTGCTCAGAAGAGTTCCATAGCAACCTATTCCGCTCTTGAATGTATCAGCAGAGGAGGCTTCCAGAGACACTG
The DNA here is from genome assembly GCA_013396835.1 of Psilopogon haemacephalus. Taxonomy (NCBI): domain Eukaryota; kingdom Metazoa; phylum Chordata; class Aves; order Piciformes; family Megalaimidae; genus Psilopogon; species Psilopogon haemacephalus. The sequence continues at coordinate 34,675 of VWZI01009204.1, forward strand.
CTCAGAACAGGTGAGAGTCAACTGTGAAAGCATTTAAGATTTCCCTCTTGGGAGTGGCTGAGGGGTGAAACAGGAGATGAAATGTAGTGTATGACTCAATTTTTTTAAACTTCATATGCTTCTAAATTTACATATGCAAAAGCCTCTGAACTTGTTACTGTCACAGATAACTCCAAAATGTAAATGGTAGATGTGCTGGTTTGAGGCTAACTGGAATATTTTAATGCAGAAATTATATCATCGGTTGTGAAAAGAAAATAATACTGATGTCTATATTATCCATTTGTTCTGCTGAGACATATAAAAAAAAAGAATATAAACAAAGATTGTCAGTCTCTATCTGGTTGTCACCTGCTTCACTATCTCCTTGGTACTCCTTGGTGACTTCAATCACCCTGGTATTTGCTGGGATGATCACATAGCCAGGCACAGCCAGTCCAAAAGGTTCTTGCAGTGCATCATAGAATCATAGAATGGTTTAGGTTGGAAGAGACCTCAAAGATCATCCAGTTCCAATCCCCAGCCATAGGCAGGGACACCTCCCACTAGATCAGGTCACTCAAGAACTCATCCAGCCTGGCCTTGAACACATCCAGGGAAGGGGGCAGACACAACCTCCCTAGGCAACCTGTTCCAGTGCCTCACCACC
>VWZI01009206.1:6779-18097 GCA_013396835.1 Psilopogon haemacephalus
ACCTAGATAGGCTAGAGAGGTGGGCCCAGGCCAACCTCATGAAGTTCAACAAGTCCAACTGCAAGGTCCTTAACCTGGGTCAGCACCCAAGCACAAATCCAGACTCGGTGGCAAAAGCCTGGAGAGCAGCCCTGAGGAAAAGGACCTGGGGTCTGGGTTGATGAAAAGCTCAGCATGAGCCGACAGTGTGCATGTGAAGCCCAGACAGCAACTGTGTCCTGGGCTGCATCAAGAGAAGGGCAAGGGAGGTGATTCTCCTCCTTTACTCTGCTCTCATCAGATCCCTGCCCTCTAGCAAGTCGACTGTGCCACACAGCTTGGTGTCATCTGCAAACTTGCTGAGGGTGCACTCAATTCCTCTGTCCATGTCACTGACAAAGATATTAAACAGCACTGGTCCCAGCACTGACCCCTGAGGGATGCCACTTGTCACTGGTCTCCAGGTGGACAATGTGCCCTTGATCACCACTCTGTGTGCGACCATGAATGTCAGTTGTTTGAAAATTACACTGAAAGGATGAAACAAAGTTGGCTGGTTTGTTGATTTTTTTTTTTAATACCTTTTTCATAATGTATGTTCCAAAAGGTCATGGCCAAGGCTTAACAGATTTACTTCATGGACATGCTGTGCTAGTCTGTCACTTCATTTGTGTCATAAACTGTGGTAAGTTTTGCAGGTATTTCATTAGCTGCTTAGATTGAACCTATATAGTTTAGGTTAATTCATTCATAGTAAAGAGAAAATATAGTCTATTAACCAAACTTTTATAATATTCCATTTAACTACTTCCTTGGTTGTGATATTACCTTGGGTTCCCAAGTAAATCTGTCATATGCATTGCTGAGGAAACCTGAAAGCTCCCTGTGTTGTACCTACTCTTCAAGAATATCCAGCATCAAAATCAAACCCATGATTTCCTGAATGGAAGTTCTAAAAGTTATTTTTTTAAGTTAATACAAGTAGCTAAATTTTCAATAGTTATGTTTTTATGTTCTATTTACCAGGATCTGCAGACCGAGGGATTGTACACTTCACCTTGTTCTTAAAATAATGGATGGGAGGTAGGGGGAATGACTTAGTACATCTACCCTTTATAGAAATAAACAGAATCACAGAAGAGCAGGGCTTGGAAGGTCTACTCGAAGCCACCTCATCAATCAGGTTTGCATAGGAACATGTGCTATGGGGTTTGAAATTCTCCAGGGAAATAAACTCTACACACCTCTCTGGACAGCCTGTTTCAGTCACTCTCAAGGTAGAGGTTTTTCCTTATGTTTAGGTGGAACCTCCTGTGTTCTGGTTTGTGTTCATTGCCTGTTGTCCTATTCCTGGGAAGCACTGAAAGCCTAGGACCATACTCTCCACCCCTACCTTTACATTATTTTTAAGCATTGGTAAGATCCCCTCTCTTGTTCTCCAAACTAAACATAACCAGGCCTCTTAGCTTTTCCTTGTACAGGAGAGGGTCCAGTCCCCTTAGCATAATTTCAGCCCTTTGCAATATTTCCCTGTTTTCATTTGGGCTGGGGAGTCCAAAACTGGATACAATACAGATGTGATCTCACACAGCTACTCTAGATACACATAATTGTAAAGAACATTTTTGTGCATCTATTATTTTCAATTCACAAGTTATGTAAGTTAAAACTATCATAAACAATCCTTATGGAAGCATTGTTTTATGAAGACTCAAGAAAAAAGGTTTACATTTAACCCAAACAGATAGCTGAGGTAAAAAGAAATATCTCTCATCTTAGTACAATATAATTTTCTGCATGAAACATGAAATGTTGGTATGTATGCAAGGCCAGTTTTTATGGATACAATCACTTACGGTACTCAGATTAGCGATGAACTAATTTTTAAAGAAGCTACTGCTGACTAGTGATTTTATATTACATGCAGATCTGCTGTGCTGTATTTCTAATAGTGACTGGAAAAGCCACAGATCATGTGCTTGTCTTGCTGTGAAAAGGGCTATGGTGAGGCTCACGGAGCACTGCTTCAGCCACAGGATCAAGACCATGACTGTCTTCCCATCACATCAAGAATATAGGCTGTGTGGATTGTGCAGACTACAGGCAACATTAAAGGTAGGAACACAAGGTTCTGCTTCAAGCAACTTACATTCAAAAAGCTGCAGATGACCAATGACAACTGAGAAGAAACCGGCAAACCACAAGTATTATAAAATACAGATTATCTAAGATTTACTTAGAAAAGACTGCAAATGGGCAGCACAATTAAAATGATGTCATTTCCTTTTCTTGATACAGGTAAAGCTGCTGAATTTAAGCAGCCTGCACTCAAAACAGTAAGTGGAATCACAGAATCAAACTTTTTATATTTGTTACAAGTCTACAAAGAAGGAAAAACAAACAAACAAAAATTCAAACGAAATAAACAAGCCCAAACCCATCACCAAACCCCAGGCCTATTAGATATACTTGTTGTTTCATAAATGTCTTACTTTCACTTCATTGATCAACTAATAAAGCTTTTATATAACATTTCCTCAAAATAACTGAAAATGTTTACAAGTAAAACATTGACATGATTATAACACTCTGTTCTAAGGAAAAATTAGAAGTCAACAGGCAAAAAGTGGACTTACTTCTTCTGTGTCCCACTACCATGTGTTTTCCCACTCTGATCAGCGCTCTTAATTTCTCTTGCTAGTTTCTATTTCTATTTATCATCACAAATAAGCATTCTGTTGCTGTTGAGCTTTTTCAACCCTGCTTCTTTATGTTAGTACACCTTTCTCCTTTTCTCATCCTTCATTTCTCCACTTTTTCATTAGCCTTGTCTTTAAAAGCTGTGCAGATTTCTGGAATATCTAATAGTACTGATACTCCTGTCATTAAATCACTTCCTTAGTGCTCTGTTGAGAAGAGCAATTACAGTAACAGAATATTAGAAATGTTTCTTCCAGACGTACTGAATTGGAAAAGTGGAAAAGATGCTGAAGTAGCAGCAAATATAGTGGAAGTACTTGTCTCATGAACTGACAAAATTCCATGAAATGACAAAGCCTTTAATAAGACTGGGGAAGGCTGTGAAAGCAGAAGTTTTTGTGTCCTGGAGGAATATTTATAGGTTAGTATTTCTTATTAAGCTGACATGGTATTTTTGCAATCCCAAAAAGTCACTGAAGAATAGAATTGAAAAGGAACTCAGAGAGTCTTTAAGTCAAGTTCCCTCCCAAGGAGTGATTAACAACACATGCATAATTTCCAGCAGAAGATTTTATGTATTTTTCTTAAAGACCTTCCATTAAAGTCTCCCATGGAAAACTAATCCACCCCTTTAGTATCCTTAACATTAGAATTTCTATGACAGCAGGAAAAAAAATATATTATTTCCCTCCCTATGCTGTAGCAGTTTATGTACTAGAGAACTGCTGTTTCCCCTCAGTCATCTACTTGGAGGTCTTTAAGGCCAGGTTGGATGGGGCTCTGAGCAACCTGATCTAGTGTGAGGTGTCCTTGCCCATGGCAAAGGGGTTGGAACGAAATGACCCCTGAGGTTTTTTTCTAACCCTGACAATTCCATGATTATTTGATAAATATGCAGTGGAATTATTATATTATGTGTCTTGCTAGCTACAAAGTTAATTCTATATCCTGCTCCTGATAGAGGTTTTCACATCAACAACATAAAATGCCCAGATTCTGTTCCATAGAGTTTTACCTACCCCAATCTTAGATTTTGATGGTATCTTATACATCCACTCACAAAATTTCACAACAACTTTAAGGATAGTCCCTCAGCTCATCAGGATCACTACAAATCCCAGCAGCTACCCCTCCCACATTTATGTAACTTAATTTAATAGTCATATTGCAAATACTGTCATTTGGGGGATATGAGAAACATTGTGCAGAGGTAGACTCACAGCAGGCATCTGCTGAACCCCATTCATTTTAACCCCATATTAAGAGTAGCCCACTGATTATATCTTGAGTTGTTGTTAAAACTATTTTCTCCCTGAACAGCTATGGGAGCTGTTTCTCTGGGAGAACATGAAAAAATACTATAAAGGCAGATTTTAATCCATAGTGTATATATTCTATATATATGCAAATATGTATTCCACAGGATTTCTCCAGTCTCCTGTGGTGACTCATAGAGAACAAAGGCAAGTCTAGGGATCTGGCCCTATAAGTCTACCACATAGTGCAGTCTGTGCCTATGTAAGAATTTTTATGTATTTTTGAAGCTCATTTGTATAATAAATCTTCTTTTCTCATAATGAATTTACTATATTGTCCTGGTATGGGCATAATTACTGCCCAGAGTTGGTTCACTTCCTGAGGTTCCCCTTCTGTTGTAAGGTCCGGAGGTGGGTTGCAGGGGCAGACCGCGTGGTTCTGGAACCAGGAAGTCTTGGGCCACATGGACAGGTCATACACACGAGTCAGGTGATCTGTGCTGTCTCTCCAAGTGTTAGGACCTGCCCCTGGGCGCAGGACTTTTCAACCGATTGGCCAGACAATGGACGCTAAGTGCCTATTGGTCAGTTCCACGCTTCCTAATGAGGTATTTCAGCGGGTGCAACGAGCCATTAGCTCTCTCTCTCTCTCCCACCGTGAGAAACACACGTCTCTGCATCCTGTGCAGCAGCGGCCACGTGCTTTGCAGCGAGCACCATCAGCAGCAGCACAGCGTTTTGCAAAGTGGCAAAGGCAAACCTCTTTCTTTTCCCTTTTCTCTCAGGACAAATCCTTCTCTTTCCTCTTTCTTGGGAAAAGCTTTGTATCTACCGTGTGTTCATGAGTATTTTTACCCGCGGTTAGGATTGCTTTTGTTATTAGGCTCTCTGTTTTCTAAGTTCTGACTGTTTAATTCGGTGTTTTAAGCGATTTTGTGTAGTTATTCTTGCCAATCAAACATCCAAACGAACCTGGGAAATATTCCCAGAACCCCCGTGATTATTAACAGCAATAAAAATTAATAATCACAACATATATACAGAGTAAGTATCAATCACAAAACTGTTCTTTGATCACACAGAAAGAGATGGGAATGTGGACAACAAAGAAATGAGTGAAAAATAAAATGGAAAAATACAGACAAAACATAGAGTAGAAGGATAATATAAGACTGAAAGAACAAATAAGAGTTGAAAGCAAACCAACTAAAAAAAATACATAAATCATGATGAAATTCAAGCAAAGAAACAATAAAGGAAGTTAAAGAGAACAGAAAAAAATAAAAGGCAAGAAAAAAAGTGCAAATCCATGGAAAAACATCAAAACTGATTTCTTAGGCACTACACAATAATTCAGCCCTATATTTAGGAAACTAGTCACACATTCTTAAATTTTTAGCTCCTTTCCTGGAAGCACAACAGCCTCACACAGGATTTTTAAAATGTATTTCAAGACAAGGCTGTGCTCTGTCTTTCCAATCTCTGCAGTTCCTCCCACATGCAATGACCTTTTATCACTGCAAGTAAAATTCATTAAGATTTTTTGTTGTTGTTGTTGTTGTTTTTTGCACTAGAAATACATTTTCAGGTACGTTGCTGTTGGTGAATATGTGTCCCTAAACCCTCCCTCTGAAGAGTTCATAATCATATTTTATCATTTTTTGAAGCTTACAAAACTATTTATTTCATTATCATGTGTGCTGGTTTGAGGCTAATTGGAATATTTTAATGAGAGAAATTAGATCATTGGTTGTGAAAAGAAAATAACAATGAAGTCTATATAATTTTGGCAGAACCAGAAGTAACGATGCCAGAAAGGTATCTGTCGCTACCTCAGTTTTCCCAGACAACTGCAATAACACTAAGCACTGTGTGTACTCTACACACTATGATCAGCATTATGACTGCCCTGTCTCCATCCAGGAGGAGGACAGTGGTGATGGAGCAAACAGAATCTACTGCAATGTATTCCTTAGATGGCCTGGCAGTGCATAAGTTCAGAAGTACAGGGCTTTGATGCTCAGTGTACTCTATTACCATCAAATTGCAAAGGAACAGAACACATAACTGTTCCAGGAGTCAATGGTGGATCTCAAGAGTTAACGAAGTTGCAGGCTGATGTAAGGCATGGAAGAAACATACTGTTGTAGCTGATCCCAATGTGCCTTGCATTTTGGGAATTAACTTTTTGTGACAAGGTTATTTCAAATATCCCAAAGGTTACAAATGGGCTTTCAGAATAGTACCTATAGAAATTGATGATGATAAACTGAAGTTAGACCTGAACTTTCAGATGAATCTGCAGTTGTGGGACACCATGACATAGAGAATGTGAAACTGCCAATTGCTTCTCAAACTGTGCATCACAGGCAGTACAGAACTGTGACTCTCTGATGCCCATTCATAAGCTGATTTGTCAATTGGAAAGACCTGTGTGAAAACTAAATGGAGACTTGCATTTAACAGTTGACTTTTGTGCTCTCAATGAGGTGGCTACACCCATGAGTGCAGCTATACCAGACATGCTGGAAATCCAGTACAAGCTGGAATCAAAGGAGGCCAAATGGTATGCTACCATAGCCATTACTAATGCTTTCTTCTCTATTCCCATAGCAGAGAAATGCAGGCCTCAGTTTGCATTCATCTGGAGAGGAGCCCAGTACCAGGTCAATGGTCTACCTCAATGTTGGAAACACAGTTCAATGATCTGTCACTCAGTGACCCACAATGAATTGGAGAAAGGTAGAGTTCCAGAATACATACAATTCAGTGATGACATCATTGTGTAGGGCAAAACTGCTGAGTAAGTCTTCAAGAAATGTAACAAAATAATTTACATTCTGGTGAAAGCAGGTTTTTGCCATAAACAGAAAAAAGAAAAAGGACTTGCCAGAGAAATCAAATTTCTGGGAGTGTGATGTCAAGATGGTCACCATCACATTCTACAGTATGTGATAAACAAAGTCTCTACCATGGCAATCCCCAAGAATAAGAAGCACAATCTTTCTTGGGTGCAGTGGGATTTTGGAGACTTCATATTACTGGATTCAGTCAAACTGCCAAACCTCAGCATGATGTGACTCATAAGAGAAACAATTTTGAGTGAGGACCTGAGCAACAAGCAGCCTTTGATCAGATAAAGCAAGAAGTAGTCCATGCAGTGAGCTTGGGACCTGTGTGAACTGGTCCCAGCATTAAAAACATTCTGTATACGGCTGAAAGTGACAATGGTACAACTTGGAGTCTTTGGCAAAGAGCTCCAAATAAGACACGTGGTTGTCCACTTGGTTTCTGCAGTTCTGGTTAAAGAGGCTCAGAGGCAAATTACACTCCATCAGAGAAAAAAATATTAGCAGCCTACGAATGAGTAAAAGCAGCTTCTGAAGTAACTGGAACTGAGTCATAACTGCTTTTAGCTCCTAGATCACCAGTTCTGAACTGGATGTTCAAAGGCAAAAGTTCAACACTGCATCATGCCACAGATGCAACCTGGTCCAAGTGGATGGCTTTGGTAACTCAATGAGCATCCTTCTCCAACCCCCACCCCCCTCCCATCTCCAGGGGTTTGAATGGGGATGATAAGAAGGTATGAATAACTGCTTCCCGACACTGCCCTGCAGGCTTGAAGGGTGAACAGCAAAAGGCACTTTTCTCCACACATGTACTGACCCATGTGGAGGCCTGTGCTGGGAATCAGGCTAGTGGTTGGCTGGGTTCTTCATGCCTAGTATAAATGGCAAGTGGACACTTTATTCAGAAAAGCAAAATATAGCAAGGGAAAAGGCATGGTGTTCCCATCATGAAAGAGTTCCTGCCTTGACAGTTTCTGCCAAGACAGAGTGCCCTCTTGGAGAGCTCCTGTTTTGGCCTGTCCCTGCTCATGGATGGCTCCTGCTTTTTACACAGCTCTCAGTTTTTTGCACTGTCCATGCTTTTGGCTCCCCCCTCACTTCTGCACTGTTCTGTGCAAGCTTGGCAAGTCCTTGGGTTCATTTGAGAGAGCTGCCACCAGCACCTGGACCCAGCTACTCTCAGACCATACCACAGCTGACTTCTTGATTGCTATTCTGGCTGGAGAAGACCGTAGCAGTTTGGCTCTTCCCTGCCGCTGCTGAGGCAGCATCATTCCATGATCATCCCACTCATGAGGAAAGTGCTTGTGTCACTTCTGACTTTGGCATTTTTTCCACCCGTCTTGGACTTTCGCCACGTGGATCCACATAATTGGATATTGCTTGCACAGGGGCTGCTGGCAGAGAAATCCAGCAAGGAACATCACCAAATACCTATCTCATCTCCATGAGAAAAGCTTGCTCTTCCCTTAATTCTCTGCTCAGCCTAAATTTTAGTGAGGTAAAAGCTGTGTTTGTAGCTTAGCCTTTTCCATTTTCTGACTTCCTAGATCTCTAAATTTGCCCATATCATTCTTTGAAGGATTCTCAGCTGAATTAGAACATGAAAATAAACATAATCTAGTTCTATATATAGTTTGGGGGCAAGGTTTTCAGAACAATAAAATAGCTCTATTTTTTTATAATTCCTGCCTAAGCCAATTAATTCTCTGCCTCCACATCAGAAATCTCAAGCAGTCTGGTCTAGTGGAGGTGATCACCAATTGGCCAGAAGGCACAAGTCGTGCAAAACCTTCACAGGATACAGTTACTCATGCTCAGGAAGCTCATCCTTGTGGTGATCTCTTCTTCATTCACAGATGGTTCCTGTTGTCTTGTTGGGAGCAAATGAAAATGGAAGGCAGCAGTCTGGAGTCCTACCAGGAGACTTACTGAAGCAACAGATGGAGAAGTGAATCCAGTCAATTGGCTGAGGTAAAAGCAGTCCAACTTGCTCTCAACATAGCTGAATATGAAAAATGGCCTATTCTTTATTTGTACCCTGATTCATGGATGGTAGCCAATGCTTTGTAGGGTTGGCTAAAAGACTGGAGAAAGAATACTTGGCAGAGGAAAGGAAAGCCTATTTGGTGCACTGATTTGTGTCAGGACATTGATGCTCATCTTGAGAAAATTCCAGTTAAAGTGCAAAATGTAGACACACACATGTCTAAGAGCAAAGCTACTGAGGAACACCGACATAATCATCAGGCAGATCAAGCTGCCAAAATTTCTCAAGTCAATACAAACTATGATCTTGACCTTAATTGGAAACACCAAGGTGAACTGTTCTTAACTCTTCATCTGGACATCAAGGCAGAGATGCAACCTACCAGTGGGCACATGACAGATCAATTGACATATCCATGGACACTATCATGCAAGTCATACATAGCTGTTACATTTATGCTAAGCAAATCAAACCCTTGTGATAAGGTGAGAGATGCTCAAAGGACAAGTATGGTGAAGCATGGCAGATTACATCACTCTACCTTGTTCTTGTTCTGGCAAACAGTATATGTTAACTACAGTAGAGGCAAGCACCAGATGGTTAGAAACCTGTTCACATGCTACTGCACGTAACACCACTCTTGGTCTAGAGAGACAAATCATGTGGAGACATGGAACTCCAGAGAGAATCAAATCAGACAGTGGAACTCATTTCAAGAACAATCTTGTGAAAAACTGGGCCAAAGAGCATGGTATTGAGTGGATACCCTACTATGCACCAGCTTCAGGAAAGACTGAATGATACAGCAGTTTGCTGAAAACCACCCTAAAAACCCATGGTGAGATGGAACTTTATAAAAACTGAGACAAACACTTAGCACAGGAAACCTGGTTGGTAAATAGTAGAGGTTCTGTAAACAGAGCAGGACCTGCACAATCAGATTTGGTACAAACAGTAGATGGTGATAAAGTTCCTGTTGTTTGTGAAAGAATCAGTGAGGAAAAACTGGATATTTTCTCCTTTGGGCAAAGGGAAACCTGTCCGAGGGGTGGCTTCTGCTGCAATGCAGCTGCCACCACAAGCAGAAGAATCTCTCTATTACCTTAATAGCCAGCCACAAAGTAAAACTGCAAGCCCATGGCATTAAACCAGCACAACACACAATGAGGCTGTATTGATTGGGGGCAATTGAAGAGGCAGAAATTATAAATTATGTAGCTTTTATAATTTCCAAAAGCCCCACCCACAATCTGTGTGCAAATTGGTTTAAGTTTGGGTTTAATTCGGTCGGGAAAAGTCTTCAGAAGGATGCCTTTTCTTGTAATTCAGGAAAAATCAGAAAAATTGAAAGGTTTGGGCATGAAACAGCTTTGCCCCGCTTACAGATGGGAGACTGTCTCTTTCATGGCAGTGTCCAGAGTCCCGTGCCCGCCGAAGTCCAAGATGACTGTAGGCACAGCTTTCATGAAGCCACGATCGCGAAGCAAGCAGGGGAAAGCCGGGGTGCTCCGTGGTGTTCCCACAAATGGCTGCAGTTTACCATTAGAGGCAGGTCCTGCAGCAAGAAGCCAGGATGCTCCTCAAGGTCCGGCTCAAATTCCGTGCAAGATTCGTGTCTTCAGGACCGTGTTCAGGTCCGTTGAGGTCCCGGTGCAAGTTCCAGTGCAGGTTCGAGTGAAGGTCCATGCAAGCACGAGTGAAGGTCCCAGTGCAGGTCCTTGCAAGTCCTGCTGCAATCTGTCCAGCTGCCATATATATACTGAGGCGATTTGTTCCCTCCCTGTTCAAGCCCACGGAGGGTGGGAGAAGGCACTTCACACCTATTGTACTAAGCCTCTGGTGACAGAGGTGGGGAGGGAGGAAGACCGTTTCCTGCCCCATTCACACCTCCGGTGGGGCAGTGGACTAGGGTATGCCCTGCCACAGTTCGCACCCCATTCAAACCTCCGGTGGGGTGGCGCCCCGCCCCACCACAGTTCGCACCTCATTTAAACCTCCGGTGGGGCAATGCCCTGCCCCGCCACAGAGGCTTACCAAACTTTTTTTGTGCAGGTAAAGAGATTTTTTTTTCTTTCTTTTAATTCTCAATTTGCTACAGTTTCCAGAATTATGGATGTAATAAAATTACCCAAAAAAATGGAAATCCTGGGCAGTATCTTCTGAGAAGCCACCATCCCCAGGGTGGGGAAAAATATCTTTCTAATGGATAATCATACACACTTTTTGGTTGATTTTCATACTCTGATTTTCATATTCTTGCATTCTAGTTTATTAATTTCTGTTTCCCTTAAAACTCTCACTGATTTCATCTAATGTAATTGGAAAAATATTAAGCAGAAATATAGTTTTCAATTATTTCCTAGATTTTTTTAAAAGATAATGTAATTTCTAAAGGTGAGGAAATGAAAAAAACAAAGTCTTCATTACTTGAAGACATGCACAGTCAGATTCTCAGAAGTGCACAGCATTCATCAGAAACAATTACAGTATTTGTTTGGGTTTGAGCTGAAAATTATACCCATAGTTTTTTTGTTGGGTTTT
>VWZI01009206.1:19900-30780 GCA_013396835.1 Psilopogon haemacephalus
TAATAATAGCCATGTTTCACTTTAAGAGTTTAGTCTTCACCATTCCATAAATAATGTGCAGATTTATTAAGTGTAAGACTTGCTTCTAATATTTTACTACCCTGTAACTTAGGAAATTTGTCAAAGGACTTTTGATTCAAAAGGAATTTAAATAACATCATAAAAATTAAATTTTAATTGTTAGTTTTTAAAAGTATTTTTAAAAAATTTTCAAGTTTTATGCTTTATGACATAAAAGGTAATTTTTCTTGGTTTTTTTTTACAGACATTGAAAGGAAGATTTGTCAGTAGTCTTTTTTCTCTTCCATTCACTGTGTGGGTTTGTTTACATGCCAGATTTTCTATCAGAACAAAAGAACACCATCAACAAAAAAGATACTGCTGAGACAACTGCATGTTTATTCTATTGACTATACTACAGCTAAAGGTAACTATTTCCATTGATAATCCCACAACTGATGTTATCCTTGTACTTTTCAGAAGTCACTTCTGTAGTTTAATGATCTGTTTTGTTTTTAAAGGTAAGCACTTGTTTTTTCTCTTAATATCAGAAGAGCTGATGATATCAGCAGGTAAGAGCAAAAACAGTCTGGCTACAAAGGCCATTTTTTTAGATCATAAATTTTTTAGATCATTAAATGATACATTGTGTTGGACATACCTGACTGAATTTGAAACAGGTGTCTCGCTACCTGCATGCTCTCACGGGTATTTACATATAAATTCATGTTAGAATTGCATATATAAATACATGTTGTAAATGAGATAGAGAAAGTGGGAACATACCTGGATTATCTGATTTACAATTCTGTTCATTTAAATTCTTAAGTGTCAAAGGTCTTATTGCAATCATCTCTTGAATCCTCAGGACATGACTTGTCTCACAGTCTTCTGTAGTGCTTACAGAGAAGACATGTAAAGCAGACTAAGCTGTTCTTATATTTTTTGCTAGGTTAGGCATGTTGTTTCATGCATTCATAACTACAAGGAACATTCCTATTCGGGGCTGTCAGCTACAGACAGACTCACTGACAACTGCATTTTTAAAAAACTTCCAGTGATTGCATGCAAAATACGCCTTTTACTCAGCATCTCTGTTGCTAATACATTGCATGGACATTTGCTTCCCAAGTAAACTTTGAAATTGTTGAGACTGACACAAAACTTAGGAAAATGTTTTGTTTTCTTTACAACCTCTAATAATTGCTGGCCTTTGTTGAACGCTGTATTTAAATGTCACAGTGCAAAGATGTGTTTGCTTTGAAGACTATCAACATATATTATTTTTAGGCACTTAAAAAAAGACTCAATTATAGTATTTGGGGTCAAAGACACTGTACTGACTTCTAAAGAGAATAAGCACAACATTTTTATATATCTTGGTATTAGACAATAAAAACAAATTAATGTGCAAGCTTTGCTACAAAACTCTTTGACTTGGTAAGTCCTGCACTGAGCACAAACTAAGCAGAATGGGTGCAGGGAACTGCCACTGCTGGAGACTCTCTGAAGTCAAGAAGGGTAACACTTTGGATACAGGAAAGACTTGTTTATGGAATCAAGCCAAAATAATTCCAGTGACAGAAAATGACCTGGTGGTACTGGCTAACATAAACACGAGCCAGATTTTTTGCTTAGATGACCAAGAAGACCTGTATAAGGAACAGTGTGTCCAGGAAGACTAAGGATGTGATTGTGCCCCTGCACTTGGCACTAGTGAGGCCACACATCAAAATCTGTGTTCAGTTTTGGGCCACTCACTACAAGGACACTGAGGTGCTGGACCATGTCCAGAGAAGAGCAACGAAGCTGGTAAAGGGTCTGGAGAACAAGTCTCAGGAAGAGTAGCTGAGAGAACTGGGACTGTTTCATTTGGAGAAGAGAAGGCTGAGAGGAGAACTCACTGTTCTCTACAACTACTTGAAAGGAGGTTGTCATGAGGTGGGGATCAGTCCCTTCTCTTTAGTATCAAGTGATAGAATGAGAGGAAACAGCTTCAGGTTGCACCAGAGAAGGTTTAGATGGTGTACTAGGAAAAATTTATTTTCTGAAAGAGTGTTTGAGGATTAGACTAGCTTGCCCAGGGAGGTGGTGGAGTCACTGTCCCTGAAGGTGTTCAAAAACTGTGTAGGCATGGCACTTCAGTACATGACTTAATGGCCTTAGTGGTGTTATATTAGTGGTTGGACTCAATGATCTTAGAGGTCTTTTCTAGCCAAATCAATTCTATTACTCTAAATTCCCAGTCTGTAGGAAATAACTAATAAAAAATAAAATGGCCATTGAAGTTGTGATTCTCAAATGCATTATTACATTGCTAGTTATAAGGGTTAAACAATTTTGCTCCACGGAAAGCCTGGTACAAAAAGTGAACACTCTACCTCCAGACTCTGCCTTTCCAGGGAACAAATTTGTGCTCTGCTTAAAATGTACCATATTTACTTAGAGGGACAGTCAGTTCACTTTCTCTAAAATAAATACCTTAAAGAAACGTGAAAAAGTCTCTGCTATTATGTTTTAATTTTCAGTCTAACTTCAGAACTTGTATTTTAATTTTCTCTCTAAGGAGATCATACAGAATTACTTTATTTTGTTTAGTATGTGCTTATTGGTTTTCTGTTCTGCCTCTTTATTTCTTTCTACAGATTTTTTTTGTTGTTGTTGTTTCTCTATTCCTCTGCCTTTTTCACGTTGTTTTCTTTCTTTTCCCTTCAAAGACATCTCCTTGCATTTCTTGGCTAATCAAAGTCTCTTTCATAACTTATTTAGTCCATTAGATCCTTGAGAAATGTTAGCAGAAGCCAACAGCCAGAGAAATAAATGGGTTAGACAAAGATTACAACAAAATGGAACAAGAGAGCATTCCAAGTAAAAAGTTGATCTCAGCTGATTTTTTAAAATTACAGTATAAGCTAGGTATAGCAAAGCCTACATATTTATTTTCATTATGAACAGTGGAATTGCTGAATAATCTGACTATGTAATGGGCCAAATACTCCCTGAGCTTATTTTAAGATCATCTACCTGTTGTCTTCAGGGGACACAGCAGGAGGGAGCAATAAGCCCCTGTTTGTTGCAATCCATTAAACACGGGGAAATGAAGCTAGAATAATGCTATTTATGATAGGAACTTGAGTTCAGAAAAGAAGAAGCAATCTTGTATCTCTCTTTTCAAGGAAAGCTTTCCTATGTGAGCTTTTTTTTTTTTTTTCCTGCTAGTGTATAGTTTTAAGCTGAGTCTTAACTGCTTCTGCGGCCCACCCTGTGACAGCACTTGGTGGCTGGCTTAGCTCTTCACCTTAGCCTACCAATGAATGCCTACAAAAATCATTCTTATGCATTCCACATTGATGTGTTCCCTATAATTCCTATTTCTCCAACATGGCTGGGGTGCCATCAAATTCTTCAAGTTTCATGACGATTTCAGAGGTCAGCTGGAAGAACTATGAAATCATGCAGTCATATACATTACAGAATCACCAGATCCACTTTCAAATGTGGACATACTAAGACATAATAAAGAGTAAACATTGTGTCTTTCACTGTGATTTCAAAACCATTTCAGTGTTGGCTGAAGTGCAAAGTTTAGCAAAATTCAGGCAGCTGCATCACCAGTAACTAAAATCTAACCTTTACAAGTCAACCTTTACAAGCACTGACTTCAAGGGACAGAAACTTCAACCAAGACAGGCAATGTACAAGCATACACACACCATTCTTTGCTAGATTTACTGTTATTGTTGTTGAGTTTAGTATTGGTATTAGCATAGTTTCGTTGTTTCTATTAAAGAAGGTCTTAATAAGACTAGAAACAGACTGAAATAAGACCAGGACATCTGACTAAAATGATACACAATCAACAATTAAAATACTTGCATTAATGTGCATGTAGTACTATGTTTTCATTTTTACAAACATGTGTGTTTTGTTCTACAGAGATGTGAAGAGAATATGTTGTCATTTTGCTTTTTGCCAGTATTAAAAATATTTTGCTTCTCCTTAAACAGTGGTTTGTCTGTAAATGGGAGCAGTAAGATATTCTGACTCAATGCTTGTATTCACGTAGCAACAAATTCAAGCATTTGTTTCCTATGAGTAATAGAATTAAATTTACTGCAGACCAGGGGAAAANCTTAAAGTAGCACTTGTAAACTGCAACTTTTTTCTGCACTGGATACTCAAGATCTAGTAGTATGTTTAAAACAGTAGCATTATAATTACAATGTCATTTTAGTTTTACCTAAAGTGATGACAGTGCTTGCAAGTGCTGCAAATCACACACCCGGTAGCTTCCATTTCTGAGAAAATTTCAGGAAGTATCTGACACAGATTTCAAAGGCAGTGTAACAGGCAGTGTCCATACTTAGGCAGATACCAAGATGTCTGTGTTACAATGCTCAACACAGCCTGAAAAGAAGCCCTTAACCTGCCAGAGAGCCATCACTGGCATAGGCAAGTTCTTTGGCAAAACTAGGTTCTGTGTGTAAAGTATTTGGCATTCCTTTGGTATCAAGAACATTATTGAAACATTAAAAACCCTGTTGTTTCGGGGTTTTTTTAATGTATCGAAGATAAAAAAAATTATACCAGAAGTGAGCTAAATTGCCCCGCAGCCAGACATACCGGAGAAGCTGGTGCCTGAGGCGTGGGGTGGTTGGTGGCGTCTGTGAGTATCAGCCGTGAGAACTGCAACTGCACTGTGGTGCTGGAGCACAAGGGACACCATTTCTCCAATCGATTACTATTTTGTCTTTTCTGCAATGGACAAATGCAGCCTACAATGTAGCTATATCACTGTCTTCAAACATTTCTCTTAGAGCCCCAAAACAACACATTGGGTATTTTATAAAAGAAAACAAACTCGAGCTGGGAACCGAATCTTTGTTAGACATAAAAATATTTTCTAAGTAAACTTCTCGAATATTAGTAATAGCCGTGGGCAGCCACAGCTGGCCAGGCGATGTGCTAAAGCCCGCAGGTGATCGCACCAGCAACCTATCCGAAACGCAGGCACTTTGTCCCGACGTTGACCCGCCTCCCGCGGCCGGGCTCAACGGGGCGGCGAGACTCGGGCGGGGCGGCTGCCTCCCGCGCTCCCCGCCCTGTGAGGGCGGTGCGCTGTCGAAGGCGTCAGACCGCCGCGGCTACCCCGGCACTTCTGAGCGGCTCCCGGCGAGCGCCCAAGCGAGACGCGCCGCGGGGGAGCGCGTAGCAGCAAGGCACGGCGGGGCGGGGGCCCCCGCCCGGGGGACCAGACNNCCTCGCCAGGAGCATCAGACAGGTCTTGGCGGTCGCTGGATGGGACCCCTTCCCCGCCGGACACGGCCGCGCTCGCCCCCCAGCCGGCTGCTGAACATGTTACCGGTAGGGTGGTTCTGCAGAAACTGACATGCTACTGAAGGACAGAAAGCGCCAGCCCCTCCGCCTCTCCCCGCGGTAGCGGAGGCAATGCTGCAGGGCGCTCCTCAGGCTCTCCCGCAAGCGCCGGGCTATCGCCCACAGCAGCCGCGCTCGCTGCCGTGAGAAGCGCGGTCCCGGCCGGCGGAGGCGACAAGTGGCGCGGGTCCGCAGCCCCTCTGGGCGGCGGCGGCGGCGGGAGAAGGTGCTGCCCGCGGAGCCCCGCGCAGCGGGCGGCTCCGCTCGGCGGATGTGTATGCATGAGCGCTGCACCGAGCGGGCGCAGAAAGCGCCCCCGCTCCGCCGCCTCCATCTTTCAGGGCAGCAAGACCTCGCCGCACGGCCGCGACAGCGAGCGCCGGGGCAGCGACTCCGATAGCGCCTACCAGACCCAAAGAGTCCTGGATGACTGCAAGATGGTGAGTACTGCGAAGGGGCTTGCTTCGATTTTTGTCTTTACCGAGTGCTCTGGTCGCCGGCGGCGGTGCCGCTCCTCCCGTCGGCTTGCCTATTCCTATCACGTGCAGTTGCACTATTTTTAAAACTGCAGTCCCTAACGGGGTGCTGCCCCGTAACGCTTCGAAAGCAAGAGGTGGAGGGGAAACCACATCCTCGAGCAGCGGGTTGGGCGTTGCGGGCCAGGAGCGGGGCTCCAGGTCCCGCCGGAACCCTCGCCTCAACACGTGCCGCTGTGCTTTGCTAGACCCGGCCAAATCCGTCCCTAGAGCGTGCCCACTGAAGCCTAAATAGGTAAAGAAATAGTGGTCTGCCCTGCATCACTGTACTCTCTGTTTGCTCTCTTGTGCAGCATCCACATTCTAGCCCTAAAATACTCCCAAAGTTCGTGATATACATGGTACTTGTTTTCAGATTCCACAGAGTAACGGGTTGCAGTGGTAAAAACCTCAAAGCCCCTGCAGTCGATATTAATTTTAGATTGGCATGTTATGACATTTTTCTCTATTTGCATTCAAAATGCTTGGTTCCTGATGTTTTTCTACAGGTCATTGCTATCTGACCCTCATATCTATCTTCTTAAGGTACAATCAGCTGGACACTGGGCCCCAAAATTGCTCCTCTAACCTGTAACAAAAGTAGAAAACAAATGAAGTTGCTGCCAGTTTACTTGAAAAATCTGAATCTTGTTAAAGCGCTGTCCAGTATTATTGGAAATGCACCTGATACTTCTGTTTTATGGAATTCTGTCATTTTTTTTTCCTCTGTACAGAATTTTTTTTTTTTTCCTCTGAAAGAAAACTGCTGGCAGATGCCCACTCTTGATACTTATATCGGGAGCAACTATCAGTGCACCAAGCAACAAAAGCTGCTACAGTAGCTCTATAAATACACTTAACAAATGGATCCTGATGGGTCCTGCCTTCTTTTTCGAGCCAAGCACCCTAATGTGGCTTGTTAAAACAGAAGTGCTAGCAGTCTAGAATTCACTGCTTAGAAATCAAATATGATTACAGATGGGCTGTCATGATGCAGAAGGATTCAGAAGATAAAGCACTGTTGGTTTTTATGTGTCTCAATGGTGTAACATTGGTGTAGTTCTTGTTTTCCTTGACTGAATGTGTGCTCAGTTTAGACGGGAGCTGTAAGGTAAGAACCAGCAAAATTTATCTGGCACAACTGAATACCAGTTGCAAGATGAGGCACTTTTCCTCTTAATGCAGAATACTTAAGCTATGATACAACATAGTACAAATAATTTTTTTCTCCATTGCTCTCGTGCATTCTCTTAAGCAACAGAATGAGAGCTGAAGCCAAGTTTAGCAAATACTGTGCCTAAGGCTTTGGTGTGTGGTTTTGGTTTTGTTTGGGCATTAGGATGGGAGAGTACGGTAATACTGGAACTTACTGGGATTGTTTTGCTGCTCCCAAAGGAAAGAAACCTGTTTACTGTCCCTCCTCAATGAAATTTAAGAAAGCATGACCAGAAAAAGGGTCCTGATATGAGTTCTTAGCTGCATGGAGTAGTTACAGTAGGGTACGTGAAGAGTCAGAATGTAGTTCTGCAAGAGAAGCTACTCCTGTGAAGGTTGAAATGTGCATTTACTTCTTTTCCTGTTTTTCATACACATGCATTGGAAAAAGTCCTTTCTAGAATCCTAACTGGAAGGTGCCTATCTGGTGCATCCTCTCAGCTACTAACTTTAATCAATTTTAAATCTGAAATTTGGGTTAGAGGCCAGTGACAGAACGGAAATAATTTACAATACAAATTAACAAATTCAAAAGTATAAAAGCAAATGCTACATTCCAGTCTCTAAATGTTGTGTTAGTCAGGAATCTGGAAATATTTTTGTCTGCTATGATAGCAAAAAATAACCTTATCCTATTAGTAAAACAGCTGTTTGTGGGTTTTTTATGGTTTTGGGGTTTGGATCTTTTATTTGTTTGCTTAATATTTAAGATTAACAGCTCAAACATTTTTAGAGATTAGAAGCAGAAACACTAGTTTTTCTGGAAATGAACATTTATAGCTCCCAGAAGAGGCAGCTGCTATGAAGGCCCTAGTCATTTACTAAATATTGGGCACTTGATTATGTATGCGATAAAATTGGGAGCAGCAGAAATAAGCCCTGGATTGAACATGTTTTTTACATAAATTGGTTATTTTTATTGGTTTAGTTAAACTTCTCATGTGAGTAAATCTTCTTTGTTTTTCAGCTTGTCCAGGAGTTCAATACACAAGTGGCTCTATATCGGGAGCTGGTAATTTCCATTGGGGATATCTCAGTCACCTGTCCATCACTGCATGCAGAAATGCACAAAACTCGAACCCAAGGATGTGAGATGGCCTATCAGGCTCATCAAAAGTTAGCAGCAATTTCTGGGTAGGAATGTATTTATGTTTAATTAAAGCCGTGCTTATATGCACCCCTTCTAAATTCTACACTATAGAACCTTTTCAGCAAAACCATTAACTTGTCTTTCAGTTTTAGGCATAGAGATGTATAACCATGGCTTCTGCCAAATGCTCATAACCTTGTGATAGTGGAATTTAGGTCAAATCCTGGTCGATTTAGCAAGATAGTATGCTACTGATTTCACTGGATGCTTTTATGTAAGATGGACAGGATTTTACTCTGTATCGCCAGGCAGGCTTGCCTTTTGTGGGTGAAACAGCAGTAGCTTCTGCGCAGTCTTTCACTGGGTATACCTAACTGAATAGTTAAAGGTGAGCTCAGCTCAACTAGAGACTTAACGAAATTACATGAGCAAATAATTAGGTAAAAGAGAAGACCTGTGTTTACATTCTACATGATTTGAAATCTTAATTTGTGTTGAAATAAGGATTAAAGACCTGCCAGTGTATAATTTTTTAACTTATTCTTTGATACTGCATTATTTACATTGGTAAATAATTTTGTCACGTTGGTGACAAAATGTATCATCACATACTTGGAACTGTGCTTCAGTACAAGACAGACTAGCATAAGTAGCGGAGACTTTTAACATGGGAATTTGTGCTGCTTATTTAAAATGTAACTTCGTGGATTCTTCACAGTATGGTGACCAGGGGCATTTGTATTAACACATGGACCTCTTATGTCACTGTGACTATGCACCATAAACCATTGTGTACCAGTGGAAATGTTTGTCTTTTTTTTTTCTTTTTTTGACTCTGCACCAAGGCTCCACTGGAGTTCTTTCATCCTTTCAATGTATATGAGAAATATGACATGAGTTTAATGTGTAAGAGAAGACTACACAAATTGAACAGAAGGAAGCACTGGCTGGTCACTTTTGTGGAACTATCAATATTTTCAGATCTGATTTTGTGCAAGTTGACATTTTGACCTCTGATTTATTCCTCAAAGTACATACTTTTAAGTTACTCTAAAGCCTGTGAGAATTAAAATGAGCAGAGAAACCAACCAAACAAAAACAACCAAGAGATACAGTTCTTTTTAAGGAGTGAACTGAGAATGTGGAAGCAAACAGTAGTGAAATTGATCTTGTGCATTCTCAGAGTCAAAAAGAGAGACTAACATAAAATAATACATAAAAAGAGAACCTAAATTGAGGGTGTTTTAATTTTTTCCCCTGTAAAGAAATCCATTGATACATGCTTATTTAGAGTATTACATTATTTTAAGCAATCATTTCACAGCTGAGTATCTGTCATATACAGAAAGATGTCCTGAAGGTTGTGCAGTTGCTGGGAGATTGACATTTAGCTAATCTAAAACTGTTTTAAATAACTGTGATAATAATGTGATATCCGTAACAACTGATAGGTGTTAGAAACCCTCTGGAAACTGCTTGTTTGGTTTGACAGACATTTTACAAGATGTGCTTCACATCCCCACACTCCTACAGCTGAGGAAAGCCATGTGAGACAACTTAATTTGCATGGTGTATCTGTGAGGAAAGATGGAAGATGAAGGTATGCAGCAAGAATTCAGTTTAGAAAAGGAAATAGAAGGAGAAAAGTAATAGGTACTCTTAAAGGCTCAGTCTTTAATTCAGCAGGAAGAGTGATATATTGCATACAGCATGAGAAGGGGAGCATAATCTGGTAGGAAGAAGTAGTATCAGAAAGAAAAATTCTTAGGGATAAAAATGTATGGAGTCATCCCAGTATTAGGTACTCTTGAGGGTAGTTTATTGCTCAGAAACTACTGGTAGTCAGCAGATGAAAAAAAGGCTCATTTAATTTGATGTTTTTGTTAAAAATGCACAACACTGCAATGTGTAAACTTCTGGGAAACGCAGTCAAGTCCATCTTCCAAAACTTCATAGAAAAAGCTTTCCTTCCCAGATAAAATAATAACAACTAATTATGTTACCAGACTGTAAAATTTCTTTACATATCAATGTTGTGTTAATTAAGGTCATTGGCAGTGTTCGTTTAGTAAAAGTGACCTGAGAAGATGCTTTCATTCAAGAAGTCTAAAACAACATTAAGGACAGTAATCATGTTTCTGCTGATTTCTTCCTTGGAGAATTCACAGAGAGCTTCATTTTATGCTTCCTGTTTGATTATATCGAGATTTAAAACTGTTGAAGTGTCTCCTGATTCAGGCAGCGCGAAGAGGCACCTACTTTCCTTCTAAAATCACCTGATCAACAAGACTAGCGAAAGTAGCAAAGAGGGAAAGTGCAAAGACCTTTAGGGAAAGATAAGAACGGATCCTCTGCAGCTGCTGAGAAGGGCAGCTCTGAAATAAAATCTGGGGACTGTGGGAAGGGGAAGAAATGCTGAGGTGAGTATAAGACCTTAGGAACTGAACAGGATATTTTTTCCTCAGAAGAAGGAAAAAAACTTTGGTCATGGGCATATCAATTCTGGGATATTAGATAGAGAGTAGAATAAAAGAGTGGTGTAATATGAGCATAAAAGAAGAGCCTGCTGGTGTAGCTGGGGAAAAATTACCCACTGATAGGCCAGCAAAAGGAAATGGGGAAGTGAAAACTGTGCTTAAAAACTGGGCGGGGGGGAAAAAAAAAAAAAAAAAAAAGGAGGTTGA
>VWZI01009206.1:30817-41098 GCA_013396835.1 Psilopogon haemacephalus
ACATGGAGGTAGCAAGGAAATGTAAAACCTTAGGAGTTCTGCACTGAATTAGACTGTATCACCCCAGCTAGCTCAAATCTGACAGCTGCTGGTAGCAGAGATTTAATATAAAGGCATGTAAAGTGCAGGCTATTCCCAAAATTACTTCCATCTAGTATTATTCCCACTACCCAGGAGTTAGTAGTTTAGGAATTTCATGAGCCAACGGCTGCATCTGAAGAATTTGTATCAGACAAATATGAGATAATACAGAAGATTTCAGGATTTATCTAAATATGAAGGTCTTTTACTTGGAGCATCCTGAGGGTGAATAATGACATCTTTACACTGCAGTGAGTTAAAAAATACTTGAAAAAGAAACTTCAGATACAATTTCCAACTTGTCAGGGCCTCATAACTGTTACATACTCTTCCTAATATCATAGACTCATAGATTCATAGAATGGTTCAGATTGGAATGGATCTTAAAGATCATCTATTTCCAACCCCTATGCCACCTTCCACAAGACCAAGGTGCTTATCTAACCTGGCCTTGAACACCTCCAAGGTGAATGACCTACCTGGGCAACCTGTGCCAGTGTCTCACCACCCTTACTATAAAGAATTTATTTCTAATGTGAAGTCTGAATTTACTCTCCTTAAGCTTCAAACCATTCCCTCTCATCTGATCACTGAAAGCCCTTGTAAAAAGTCACTTCTTGGATTTCTTTTAGGACCCCTTCAGGTATCAGAAGGCTGCTATAAAGTTTTCCCAGAGCCTTCTTTTTGCCAGTCTGAACTCTCAGATTTGCTGTCTTAGGTATTTTTCTTGTGGAAATAGGTGAAATTTGATCAAAGCAGTGGATGCATGTTTGAGTTTACCAATATTGTCATGGCTTTCAGGGAATAAAGATTGGAAATAAGAATAGCTTAAATTGAAATATCCTAATTGTAGCTGATCTCTAGAAATGCAAATCAAAGTAAACTCTTATTTTAGTTTGGTTTTCTGAGGACTTCAGGTCATTCCTGCTACCACACTCAAACTAAAAATGCTTAGTGATTGTCAATGAGTTGTCATTTGAAAAAAGTGAGTAAAGCTTGATTCCTTAGTTACATTTTCTGCTGTATTTAATTTATCAGATATCTCAAATTAATTACATTGTGCACCCTTGCAGTGTCAGATATCGTAGTCGAAACTGGAGAAAATAAAGTGTCAAGTGAGTCAGAATGAAAGTAAAAATACTTGCAATAATAGGAAGATGAGGAAAACTACAAATCTCTGGTTTTGAAAGGAGTTTGCTTAATGGGATCATAAAGACTAGGGATATTTTAGAAATCATCAAAATGAGAGCCACCTTTATCAGTGAAGTACACGAAGTGTGTGATGTAAATTAAAATACAACTATTTTCAGATAAAGGTCTGCACAACTGTGTGCACATTTTTGGTAAATGTCCTTTTTGTTTTCTCAAGCACTTGATGTGCTTACATAATGCAAGTATTTCTGTGTGCACTTGGCATGCTGAAACTAGAACTGGCAGTATCTCTGTGACAGTCTGATATATATGTCAACAGTGGCTAGGTCATTTTGTGTGAAATGGAACTTGTTTGAGGAGC
Source organism: Psilopogon haemacephalus (assembly GCA_013396835.1). NCBI lineage: Eukaryota > Metazoa > Chordata > Aves > Piciformes > Megalaimidae > Psilopogon > Psilopogon haemacephalus. Next base: position 32,412 of record VWZI01009206.1, read on the forward strand.
TCAGGGATGCACTGCAGTGTACATCTGTGTGAACATAGCTTTGAAAGTGGTCATCCTCTGTTAATCAGACTTGTGTTGCAGAATCCTGAATCTAAGAAGGAGTAAACCCATACACTAGTGCCGTCTGGGAGCCAGCCATCTGGAAGGCAACTTCGTAGAATCACCTGGGGGATTCTGGTGAATGCCAGGCCTAACATGAGTCAACACAGTGCACTTGTGGCAAAGAGGGCCAACAAGCTTCCCATGATACATTAGGAATTGTTGCCAGCAGGATGCGGGAGTTGTTCCTTCCCTTCTACTCAGCTGGTGAGGGTGTATCTGTAGTACTGTTCCCTGTTCTGGCCTCCCAAGTAGGAAAGAGAAAGGGACATACCAGATTAGGTCTAGTCACTGGCGATGAATATATTGAAGGACATGAAACATCTGGCACACACAGAAGCTGGAGAAGAGGAAGCTTGGAAGGACATCTTACCAAAATGTGTAAAAAATACCTGATGGGGTAGTGTAAAGAAGCAGACAGACCTTTGTCAGTGGTATCCAATGATAGGACAGCAGGCACATACTGAAGTACTGAAAAGCTGATAAAAGCATTTTTAAAACCCATTTTTTATGTGAGGTTGCACTGAGAGGTCATGGAGTTTCCTTCCTCAGAGATAATTGAAACTCAACTTGATATGGTACTTAGAAACCTCGAACTGATACTGCTTGGTGCAGGGAAGTTGGACTAGATTAGTTCTGTATGTTCCTTCTGGGTTGTCACAGGTCCCTGTAAATCTTCCGATTGGAAAAATCCGAAAGTAAACTGTCCTTGCTTGACATTGAGGTGCATCTCTTGCTTATATAAAACAGTTGTTAATGCAACTTTGCCTGAATTTAGGAAAAGTTAAGAAAGTAGACTTAAAAATTGTATCCTAGTTGCATTCCTGGCTTTATTTCAGTGCACACAAACATTACCATAGCATTGGTTTAAGTATGTACTCTTAGGTGATTTCTACTTTTGCTTTGTCATCTGCAGTAGATGACAAAACAAAAGTAGAAAGTTTTCAATAAGAAGCAGAGGGTAATTTCTCAGACCTAGTCAATAATAAATCAGTTCCTAAGGTGACATTAAAACATTCTATTGACACCTAGGTGTGTTGAGATTTTTGTTAAACTCTCTCCATTTTCTGAAAATTATGACACTTTAAGATCATTTGCTTTCTAAAGCATACAAGGAAACAAAAAAGAGACTGATCCAAAATATTTTACAAAACAACAGAAATTGAGAATCCAGGCTTGCAATGTAAGGAAAACTGCATTAAGACAGGCATAACAGAAACCATTTTAATGGTGGGACTTCAGACATTAAATAAAGCATTGCTGGCAGGCAGTATAGCCAAGCAGAAACAAAATGTAGCAACGCTTAGCTCAACAGGGAAGAATTTTTATAATCAGGAATCATAGCTAAGGTAATGCCAGCAGATAGAGAAACAAATGAGTTCTGCCCAAGCTAGATAACACACAGTCATGCAGTATGTAAGGAGGTCTCTGCCCTCCCTAGTTGTCTTTACAGTCTCTGCTATTGTACTTCCTTAAGAATATGTGTCAGATGTGGGGAGAATATTAGTCTTGGCCCCTGGAGTTCTGAGTTACAGGCACTGCTCCTGTATCCTACCTCAGTTACAGTCAGCATTGTTTTGTTAGTAAAGAATAAGGTAAGTGCTTCACAGAGGTTGCAACATGATAATTAGAACATGGCCTTATGAAAGTATAATTAAATACTTAAAAGTAATGGGATGTCCTGTAAGAAAACAAAGAAAGTAGTCACTATAAATCAATACTATTGTACTGGGACCATTGAAATGAGAAAAGACAGAGAGATCTTTGTCTCCACCCAAATAAGAGATTTTGAATCTGGAACAAGTTCATTAGTGAGCATTCTTATCATAGAACTGTGAAATTGTTTTGCTTAGAAAAGACTTTTATGATCATAGGTCAAACCATTCACAGAATCACAGAAGTTTGAGGTTAGAAGGGATTTCTGGACGTCATCTGGTCCAGTTCCTCCTGCCAAAGCAGGATCACCTAAGGCAGGCTGCATAGGAACACATCCAGGTGGGTTTTGAAAGTCTCCAGAGAGACTTCACAACGTCTCTGGGCAGCCTGTTCCAGTGCTCTGACATGCTTACCAGAAAGAAGTATCTTCTTGTTGAGCTCCAGACTCCTGTGTTCTACCCATTGTGCTTTGTTCTATCAAAAGGTACAACCAAAAAGAGACCATCACCTTCATCTTGAACCATCCCTCAGATATTTACAAATGTTGATAAGATCCCCTGTCAGCCTTGTCTTCTGAAGGCTAAACAGCCACCAATCTCTCAGTCTTTCTTCACAGGAAATATGTTCAAGTCCCACCATCAATCTCATAACTCTCCCTTGGACTCTCCACCAGATCCCTGTCTCACTTCAACTGGGAATCTGGGGAGGCCCAAAACTGTATTCCAGGTGTGGTCTCACCACAGCAAAGTAAAGAGGAAGAAAACTTTCCTAGACCCACTGAACGCACTTTTTCTAATGCACCCCAATGCCATTGATATTCTTGGCACCAAAGGCATATTGAGGCCCCATGGATAACCTGCTGTCTACTAGAAGTCCAAGGTCTTTCTCCATAGAGCTGGTTTCCATCAGGACACCTGCATTATCTCACTCTACCAAGTCTGGTGCAAAATCATCACAACGTGGCCTTAGCCCCTTGGTATATAATGTCTGATTATCCCTGAACATTTACATTCAGCTTCTGTAAACAATTACTGTAATCTACTTAATTTTTTTGTTTGTTTGTTTGTTTCTTTTGTGATTTTGAGGATTCTAGGGTGTCTTTGGAATACCTTCAACTTGGCATGTCTTCACTAAAGTGATTCCAGGGTTAGTACGGGGTATCAGTCATTGCACCTGTTCCCATGACTCAAATCCCATTCTGACTAGCGGAAGTGAATCTACATGGGAGTGTTTTGTGAAATAAGCTCAGATATGGGAAATTACTTTTTACAGACAAACAAGTGCATAGTAGTGCAGTAAGTATACCATAGCTTACTCCTTTTTCAATAGCATAAGAAACACTCACTAGATTACTTTGCAGAAATTTCTCTATACAAGCCATGTGCATCTTAAATAATGGAAAAGGACACTGAAAAGCTAAGACCATTTTCTGTGGAGCTAGATTAAGCAGGGTTCTATTGAGAATAAAAATACTCAATTTAAGTTGCAAGGTGAGAACATTTAAGTCAGATACCTCAAGTTCTGACAGGCAAATTCAGACAGCAAATAATGCGAGGAGAAAACAAGGTTACTTACTAAAGCTCTCAAAATAGCTAACCTCTACAGACTCACTTTTCCTTTGTACCTTTGTTTTTGGAATCGTCTTCTAGTAGGCAATTAGGACTTAAAGATGCAAGGTATTACTGTCTCGCTTTATAGATCTGTCTTTTTTAACTGGAGGTCAGATTCAGTGAAGGGCAAATGTACCTAGAAGTCAGTTTACTTTTCTGTGTCCAAAATAGCAAATCTGAGATGCCTACAACTTCTGCGTTTGCAGTGATACAATGTAACTTAGCTTTGACAAAGTGGAAGAACAGCTTGTCATTAGCAGGTGAAGGTGAGGCATTCTTACTTCTCCAGCTTTAATCCAGTAGGTAACTTGATCCAATAGTTGCTTTCAGAGCATCCTCAGAGCCTAGCATAAACTGACCCTTTTGTACCCCTTAACAAAACACAGTGGCACCTGCCTAGTGTCTTAAGCCAAAGCTGAAGGTGAGCCAACTTAATTTCTAGACCACTTGCACCTGCCTCCCAGAAAAATACCCTGACTGTAGTCAAGGGAAAGTGGGAGCTAGAAGCAGGACAGCCATCATCTTTGTTCCTCGCTTATTTGCTGCTTTATTCCATTGCACACTCAATGGGCACATTCACAGCACCTTCCAGTGCAGCAGCTACTACTGCAGAGACACTTAATGACTGCACATGCTGAGTAAGCCTGCCACTTATGTGAAGGGTCCTCTCACAGAAGAGAAGCCATGTCCTAGCTGGGGACTCTGCCTCATGCTCAAGGTTCACCACAGATAGCCATTTTCTTCTTGGCAGGCATACAGCAGTGTAGCATTTCCTCTACACGTGCTGTAAGATAACTGCAGGAGGCACGGCGCCATCATCTGACCTAGAAAGAATATTGCGCACATGGGAGCAAAAATGTAGAGGTTAGCAGTGCTGGTGCAGGTAATTATGGAAGACTGCTAAAGATCTTTCTCAATGTTGAGGAGAACTTGTATTCTACCCTCTGCTCCCATGATTTTTTTCTATGTTTTAGGTAGAGATTCAGAACTCATAAATACTGTTCAGCACTCTGCATCTTCAATGAGTAATGTGTAAATCCACCTACGCTGTACCTTGGTTGGAGTAGGCTGCAGGTTTAGGATGGTTTGGCTTCCATTTTGATATGCCTTCTGCATTCAGTACTCTATTTTGGATTACAAACTCTAGCTGGGGATCGGATACCAAAATGTTAGTTGTTGCCATTTTTTAAGCCCTTTACGGGAATGCTCTTCTCTGGTATGCATGAGCAGCATTCCACTACAGTTAGATTCCATAGTGTTTGTTTCTCAAAAGCCATTGGTAAATGTAGTTATGTGTAACAATGCTTGAAATACCTACTCTGTTTTGCATTCCTGTTTTGAGATACGCAAGCCTTTTACATCAGAAATTGAAGGGAAGAAAAACAACATAAGTAGCCAGAGAGATTTGGGGACTGAATTACCTTTAGAAATGCTGCAGCATCAGAACTGACCTTGTTCAAACAGTTCAGTGCTTCTGCAAGCATTCTCTAGATTCATGCCCTTCTCTTAACCCACTTTGTCCTTCCTTCACAATACCTGCTATTACTGCTGGACGTAAAAAGCAGTCATCTTGGGGAGTAATCAGCGGGAGGATCAGCTATTAGCAGGAGCTGTAGGGATTTTGACAAGCCTACAAAAGTTAAATGTAGACTATTTTTTGCCAGTTGCTGTGCCTTTGCTCAGTTCTCTCATACCCTCTTCTGCTTTATCATCCTTTTTTCTTCAGTGTTTCTGTTTCTTGCCTATCTTTCCCTCATAGCCCATCTCCAAACAATGAAATTAATATCACATTTGGTGCTTTAATGTTAACTGTTTATAAACCCTTCAGTGCAGAGGCCTGAACAAGTCCACTGGTATCTACTGACCTTTAGATCTCAGGCGTTAGTGTAATAAACATGACTGATGAGTAATTAATGTTTCTAATACTGTATTTTTTTTTACTGTTTTGGAAGAAATAGTGAAATTCATTCATTCAGACTCTGGCTAATGTTTTAGGCGAACCACTTATTAATTAGGTATACCAGTACTTCTGAAAAATACTGCTTATATTATTTAATGCTTTCACATCATACTTGAGCTTTGCGAAGGACACATAATATTCAGATATGCAATTGTATCATTGTTACAGTGTTTTCTAAATGAAGCATGTGAAGATCTCATTTTTATCATACCATTTTTGCTATATTCTTTCTTTAAAATAGATTTAAAATCTCAATATTCTGTCATTTTAGGCCCTAAATAGTAACAATATATTGTGGAATGTCACCACTGGTTCAGTTAATAAGCTCTTCCTGAGCAAAAAAATAAGTGACACTGACTTTAAATCTTTTAAAGAGGGCTTAGGAACAAGCTTAATAGTGGGTAAGAATTAAAAGTGGATCTAATCTTTAATTTTGTTCTGATGACCTTATGCCAACAAAATTTAGAAGTACCAGAGAAGCCTACGTGGTTGAAAGTTAATGTTAGACCATTCCAAAATAATTTTTATGTTTCAGTATTTGACAGAATGTTAGGGGTTAGAAAGAACCTCTGGAGATCATCTAGTCCAACCTCCCTGCCAAAGCAGAATCACTTAGGGCAGGCCACACAAGAATGCATCCAGATGGGTTTTGAATGCCTCCAGAGAAAGGTGCAATCTCCTGTGTCCCATTGTACCTTGTTGTGTCATTGGACATCACCAAAAAGAGACCATCACTTTTGTCTTGACACCCACCCTTCATATGTTTATAGATATTAAGATCCCCTCTCAGCCTTCTCTTCTCAAGACAAAACAGCCTCCAGTCTTCAGTCTTTCTGCTCATAGGAGAGATGTTCAAGACTCTCAAGCATCCTCATAGTTCTCCATTAGACTCTCTCCAGCAGATCCCTATCTCTCTTGAACTGAGAAGCCAAAAACTATTGCAGGTGTGGTGTCACCAGAGCAAAGGATCTGGGGAACCTCATTAGACCTGCCGAACACACTTTTCTTAATGAACCCCAGCATGCCATTGGCCTTCTTGGCTACAGGGGCATATTGCTGCCCCATGGATAACTTGCTGTCCACTAGGACTATTTCTGAGAGAAAATCTGTTTCCGTCAGAAGTTTTGCAGAAAAACCCATATTTGGTGGCTAAAAACCCACATTGAACTCCTGCCTAATTTCTCAGATGTCATTAGAAGTTGCATTTGCCCCAAGATGGTTGAGGAGTGCCATTGTGTCCCCTTTCATCCCAGTGCTTTCAGAACTGTCTCACAAGCATATTTCAGTAATTTTGTTCTCAAGATTTTTGCTGAAACACAGCTGAGGCCAGAGCTGAGAATTTAGTCATAAGTTTCAAGTGCTTTTTGCCTGATCATTTTCTTAAATAGCATTTGATTAAGAAATCCCACATGGGAGTGTGTTAGACAACAAGCTCTGTTTACCTTGTCTCTGCACAACTTTGGCGATACTGCTTTCAGAAAATATATCTGAATCTTACCGAATCTTGCAAATCCAGACTATATTATCGATGTGCACTTAAGAAAAATAAGAACATGAGACCATGAAGTTTTGCATAGCAAGAAGGCTTTCAACATGGACACTTAGAACTCCATGTATGCTGGGGTTTTGGTTCTGGTTTTTTTTTTCCTCTTCTTAAGGTTCGGACTGAAATTTGGCTGTTAATGGAACATTTTTACCAATTCTAACTAGTTCTCGACATCCTGAAACACTTTAATTAAAAACCAAACAAACAAAAAAAAAAAGAAAATAATTTGATTCCATGCCCCTCACTGAAATGAACCAGTGCACTTGCTAAGCTGATTGTGCAGTACTAGTCAGTCAAATAGATGTTCTCACAACCTGTGTATTGTCATGTCCCTTCAAGCGGTAAACTTCTTGCAGAGTCACCTAAGAAAAGACATTGTATTTATCATGAACTTTGGTGCGTGGAGACTTACTCTGGTAAGATGTCAAGCACCAAGAGGTAAAGCTTAACTGCTGTCGATAGAATCGTCAGTAAATTGCAAAATCTGTCTCCAGCCAAGAGACATATATTTTTCAGGCGTACACAGAGAAAATTCCAGCCAAATCCAAATGTATTATAACATGTAAAATCTCTTCTAATTTTTCTACTTGCTTTATAGTTCTGTTTTGTAACAATTAAATATTTTAAACCATTTTCTGGGCATCAGGGTGTCATCTGAACAAAGCATTACAAGAAATATTCCTGAATCTGGAGTCTTTCCCGTACTATCAGTTTGATAGCATTTAAATACATATTTTAGAGTCAAACATATACTGAAGTGCTAGCTTCTAACTGAATACTATTTTCTCTTTGCTGGATAAATTTGTAGATTTACATTTAGATTTTGTGCATTGGTTTTTGCTATAAGAGAAATAATACACTCTGTATATGAACAGTTATTCATTGTAGTTCTTTTTCTCTCTTATGTTCCATTTTTTACCTTGCTATTCTTATCTTTCTTATGAATACTTTCTGCATGAACGTTTCCTGCCAGCAGATTTGGCATAAGAATTCAAACACTGTCACACTAAATCATGTTCTCAAAGCTGTTGAAAAAGCTGCTTTCTCCTTGCAGAAGAAAACAAGTCTGAATTTATTGAGTGAGCAAACAAAAGCTGACACTTTGCAACTCTGTCTATCATGGCACGACAGATCATTGCAAATGTACTGTTGGTAAGCTTGTCAGCATGGCAAATTCTTAAGAGGCAAAATATGTGAAAGTGCCTTGTTTATACAGCAGCCTCAAATTAGTTTCTTAAGTTCTGGAGCTGTTACTGTAGTGAACAAGAGCTGTCTGCCCATGTGCATTATACACCCCCTTCCAAACAACTTTAACATCAACAAAACAGAGATGGGTAATTTGGGATAGTATGACAGCTGCAACCATAGTCCTGCATACAGGCTGAGTAATGTGAAGCTGCATGCAGAGAAAGTGTTCCCTTCAGACAGGCTGAAGAACACCAAGGCCCCAAAATTGTAGATGTTCCAAAGTCTAGGCATGTAACTGAGTGCAGACCTACTCAAAGTGGTGTGTTGTACAGCATTGCTATATTTTATGCCGTTCAAGATGCAGAACAGTATGGCTGCTCGTACAGGATACTGGATTCCCGAGGAAGACACTCTGGAGGCATCTTTGCTTCCTGTGCAGACACAGGTATTTCAAAGAGGCAACACCAGTTCACAAAGGCAAGTGAAGACTAGAGCAGGATTCAAAAATCCAAAGAGGGGAAAATGCCAACTTCTTTATGCTAAAATACTGCTTCCTGAGCACATGTTATCAACAGATGGTTGAAAAAAAATGTCTTTCTCTATATATGAATTTAAACATTTCAGGAAG